>SZWC01005535.1:108863-143688 GCA_023375785.1 Penium margaritaceum
GAGTGGTGGCTCCATCCACCAGCAGCTGCCAGAGAGCTGCCACGACGCCCTGGGTGCTTGCCGGGGTGCTTTGCGGTTCTTCTGCAGACGCTAGAGTTTTCTCGGTGGACTGGCCCTTGAGCCCGATTTGCATGTTTTGTATTTCCTGTCCACCGATTGGTGCCGGACTTGTGTGTGTGACCAGTCGTAGCGTCCGGCTTGAGATTCTGCATTTCTAGGTTCAGACGGCGTAGCGTTCTGATTTGTCTGCGCAGAGTTACGGCCAAAATAGTGTTTTTTGGGCCGGTTTTAGGACAGACCTTGCACTGCCGCGTGCGACACCTGTCGTGCGCCGCGGCAGGTATTTATACTGTGGACTTGTCATTTGTTATCTCTCTCTGCAATTATATTTCGTTTGAGTTTCCTGACACTCTGTTCGTGTCCCAACCCAGACCCTTGCAGTTTTGGTTTTAACTTGTGACTGTTGTCACACGCTGACCTGGCGCTGACGCCTAGTGTCGCGGCAAGTGGTTAGGAAGGTTCTAGGAAACTTCTCAGCGAGGGCTGGCCGGTGGCCAGCCACGCGCTGGCGGCCGGCCGGCTAGGTGGCCGGCGGCCAAACATAGGACCGGCCGGCCACCCACTGGCAAGNGTTTTGTCTTTAACTTGTGACTGTTGTCACACGCTGACCTGGCGCTGACGCCTAGTGTCGCGGCAAGTGGTTAGGAAGGTTCTAGGAAACTTCTCAGCGAGGGCTGGCCGGTGGCCAGCCACGCGCTGGCGGCCGGCCGGCTAGGTGGCCGGCGGCCAAACATAGGACCGGCCGGCCACCCACTGGCAAGCCACCAGCCAACATCTGTTGGTTTTTCGCGCATCTCTCATTGTACTCTGTTGTGTCCTCCCGACTTGTGTACATCGGCGTGCAGATGACTGACGGCGAGACTCGACGCTGCTGGAGTGTCGCGCGGTGGAGCCGACGCCCGTTGAGGTCCACGCACTGTTCGCTGAAGCCTCCTCCCTACGGCGATGCGCTTAGCTCCATCAGCAGGCCTCTGCGGCGGTCGAGCCGCCGGCGGTCACTGCCACTGCAGATGTTGTTTCCATGCACTCAGCTTTGTTTCTGGTTGTGGCATTGCGTCTGCATCGTCATGCTATGCCTAGGGTCCATGTCTCTTGCTGTGTGGCCCTGCTTGGCGTCACTGACTGTCGTAGGCACTGCCCGGGTTCGGGCAGCCATAACTCTTCGCTGCTATTTTTCTAGCTGATTATGACCACACGACTGCGTTCGCAATGTCGGTCTTATGGTATGGTCCAGTTTTCAGGCAAAACGGACGACGCCCGGGTTTTGGGCTGTCGGGCGTCTGGCAGGCCTCACCGAGAAAACCCTGCCTGCCAGAAAATAGGTCTAGGACTATTTTCTGATTGGCTGGTTAGCCGAGTAACAAGTTCTACACTAGTGGGGGGGAGCTAGAACTTGGAGGGGTCTCCCATTGTTGCTCATTCATAATTCCTAATCATTCACTTTCAGTTTTCAGCTGCTTTCTGGCGCTAACACTGGCGCGCGCGTTTATGAGTAACAAACCCAAAGCTTCCAGACTTAGACTCTAGAGCAGCAGACTCAGGGGGCAGCTGACTTAAGCAATGAGCGTGGAAGCCCGCACGCTGCATCAACAATGCTGCTGCCCCAACCTACTGCCTAGGTTTTCTAGCTTGGTATCAGAGCCAGAGCGTAGGAGCAGCAGCAGAAGATTGGCGAACAGGTGCCAGACAACGCCGGCGGACCCCCATACGCGCCAGTGTAGGGGAAATGCTGCCGGATTTTTTCCGGCAGCATTGACCCGCCTGGTGGCGGTGTCAGATTTTTTCCCACGGCCACTGGGCCAGGGGAAATGCTGCCGATTTTTTTTTCGGTAGCACTGACCCCCACGCGTGACGCGAGGAGGTGAGCAGCAGGCGGCGTCCGACACCTGCGGGCGACGACGCACGCTGCAACGTCACCCAGGTGCAGTGACTGGCACCAACACGCAGTAGCAGCAACCTGCAGCAGCGGCAGCCACAGGCAACGGCAGCGAGCAATGGCAGTAGCAGCCAACAGCAGCTGCGTGCAGCAGTAGCAGCAGGCAGAATCAGCAGCTCGCAGCAGCCCGGAGCAGCAGCAGCCCGCAGCAGCAGCTCGCAGCAGCAGCAACAGCAGCGTGCAGCAGCAGCCCACAGCAACAGCGAGCAGCAGCCGCAGCACGCAGCAGCTGCAGTAGCCGTAGCAGCGAGCCGCAGCAGCAGCCAGCTGCAGCAGCAGCGGCAGCGAGCAGCTGCTGGCAGCAGCCAGCCGCGGCTACGGCTGCTCGCAGCTCGCAGCAAGCGAGCAGCGAGCAGCAGCCCGCTACTGCTAGCGAGCAGTAGCTCGCTGCTACCAGCAAGCAGTAGCTCGCTGCTGCCAGCGAGCAGCAGCCCGCTGCTTGTAGCAGACAGCGGGCTGCTGCCCGCTGTGACAGGAAAAATAGAAAAAAATAAAATAAAAAAAACGACGAGAAAGAGGAAAAAAAATCCCCCACCCCGCAGCCCGCAGTAGTAGCCCGCATCAGCAGCGTGTAGCAGCTACAGCGGGCTGCAGCAGCCACAACAGCCGCAGCAGCAAGAGCTGCTGCTGCAACTGTAGCCGTAGCAACAACAGCAGCAGCAGCAGCAGCCGCAGCCGTAGCAGAAGCAATAGCAGCTGCAGCAACAGCAGCAGTAGTAGTAGCAGCAGCAGCGGCAGCAGCACCTGCATCAGCAGCGGCAGCAACACTTGCATTAGTAGTAGCAGCAGCCGCAACGGCGGCAGCACCAACAGCTGCAGTAGCAGCAGTAGTAGCATCAGCTGCAACGGCAGCAACAGCAGCAGCAGCAGTAGCAGCAGTGGCCCCAACAACCGCCGCTGCTAACGTCAGCATCCCGGTGCTGACGTCACTGCTGACGTCACTGCTAACGTCATCAACAAAAAAATAAAACAAAAGGGGGAGAAAGGGAAGGGGGAAGACAACCAAAGGGGTGGGTAGAATTCCCACCGTCCCAAGCTACTGCTGATATATCCAACAGAATGACAAAAAAAACAAGGGACACCAAACCATGGCTGGTAGCCCCGGTGAGGAGGGGTCCTCCTTTGTTGGGGGGACCCCTACCCCCCCTTTCTTGCAACGACTGCAGCAGCAGCAGCAGCAGCAGCCGCAGCAGCAGCAGCAGCAGCAGCAGTAGCGGCAGCAACAGCAGCCCACTGGTGTCGTTGGCGGCAACCCTGATCCCCTCGTCACTCTTCAGCAACAGCTCGCCGCCTTGACGCAGCAGCTTGCAACGCTACAGCCATTAGCCTCCCAGACTGCCACCAGTGCGCCGCCGTCATTCATCCCTCCAGGGCACGCCAGTCCAGCTGTGTGTGCTGCCACGTACTACCTGGCACAGCAGCAGACTCGGCGCTAGCGGCAGACAGTGACCTCCGTCCTTGGCCCCACTCTGGATGCCGGCCGCAGGCAGGATTTTGAGACGCCGCCACCGCTGCTTCAGGCCGGCGAGCAGTTCCGGAGCTGGGAGCTCAGCTTCCGGATCTGGGCGCAAGGTGAGGGCCTGTGGGCATACTACACCATCCCTTATGACTCCACCAAGGCCGACCAGCTGTATGACGCTGGTCACGCCGTCCGTGCCCTCGTCCCAGTCGCCCCTCTAGCTTCCCGCTTGGCCCTAGAGCCTTTCTTCGGCGACTTCAACTCTGGCGACATCCCAGACCCTGCAGCCGCATGGCACGTCCTCACCAGGCCCCATCGCCTGTCCAGCGATGCTGAGATCAGCCGTCTGCTCGGGGAGTTCAACTCTCTGCACATGGGGGAGACCGAGACGGTCACTGCCTACTGGCAGCGGGCGGAGGACATCCTTCGTCATCTCCGTAAATCTGCTCCACTCCCTCTATCCGTGCTCCTCACCATCAAGCGCGACGCCACCAACGCGTACGCGGACGTCTTCGTGCACTACCCCCAGGACGTCCTCTCCACCATGGCAACCCAGGGTACCCTCATGCCCTGGGCATACAAGCTCTTCCTCCGTATTGAGGAAGCTCGCCAGGAATCCCAGCTCCATCGCACGGAGGCTCTTGCATCCCCTGCTGTCGCCTCCCCCGCCGCAGCTACCTCATCGTCATGGGGGAAGAAGAAGAAGAGCCGGAACAAGAAAGGCAAGGGTCTGCCGCAACAGCAGCAGTAGCAGCCGTCGACCGGGTCCAGCGGTGGTGGCTCGGTGTGCCATAACTGTGGCCAGCCCGGGCACGGGTGGTACACGTGCCTTCTCCCGACGGACGAGGCGCGCGTCATCGCCACCATGCGTCGCCAGCGGGAGCGCCGTCTCGCCTCTGCCGCCGTCGCTGCTGTTGGCCCTGACACTTCGACCTCGTCCAGCAGCTCCGCCACTCCGACCGCTCCGCCAGTCCTGCAGACACTCGCGCCGCAGCAGTACTACCCACATCCGTCGGCGCCTCCGTTCTCGTCGTCGGCATTGTCCCTCCCTTACCCAGGCTCCGGTGCCGTCACTCCACACTCGGTCTACACTCCCGGGCCGTCCTCTCGTGAGCGTCAGCTGGAGCAGTTCATCGCGCTCCAGCTCAGCCTGACGCGTCCTCCTCCCCAGGGAAGTGCGAGTTGCATCACCTCCTGCTCTCCTACCCCACCTTGCATGATTGAGACTGATCTACGGTCGTGTTCCATTTCCTTGTCTGTCGCATCGTCTCCCGTGGTCTCCTCTACCCCTTCCTATGACGACGTTGCATGGCTTGACGCTTGGCAGTCCTACTTTGCGCCTCCTTCCACTACGTCCGCGTCCCTTGCTTGCTGCCATGTGACCGTTAGCGATCTGGCGACCCCGGTCCAGGACCCCGCTGAGACCTGGATCATCGACTCCGGGGCCACGCATCACATGACGGCCTTTTGTGAGGCCTTCAGTATGCTCGGTCCTGTAGGCAATGTCTCCGGTGTCCGGACGGGCTCCGGAGAGGTGTTGCCTGTCCGTGGTGTTGGCGTTGTTCGTTTCCGTGGTCCTGCCGGTGACGTCTTTCTAACCAACGTCCTCTTCGTCCCTAGTCTCGAGCTCAGCCTCCTGTCCGTCACTGCACTTGACCGCATGAGCATGGACGTTGTGCACTCACGTGGTGTTGGCACTGTGTCGCTGCGTCCGTCTGGTCTTGTAGTCCTGCACGCCACCGCCCGTGGCAACCTGTGGCATGTGTCCCATCTCTCCTCCCCCCTTCCGTCTCCTCTCCGTCGGCCGCCACAAGCCATGTGGTTGTCACCAGCACGCTTTCCCCTTAGCACACTCGCCTCTTGCACCGCCGCCTTTGCCACTCCACTCTGCCGCCGTAGACAGCATGCTCTGCACCCAGCCGGCCAAGGGCCTTGACCCAGAGACTTTCCCCCTCCCTTGCCCCACCGATTGCATTGATTGCGCTCAAGGGAAGATGCACCGGTCCACGTACCCTCTGTCTTCCTCCCGTGCGTCCGCCCCTCTTGACCTTGTCCATTCGGATGTCATGGGCCCTCTCCCCACCGAGTCCGTCAGCGAGCACGGCCGCTATGTCCTCACCCTCACTGACAACTACTCTCGCTACCGTTGGGTCTTCTGCCTTCGGCAGAAGAGCAATGTCGCCCGCACCGTCTAGGACTGGCTTGTCCTTGCGGAGCGCGAGTGTGGCTGCCCTCTTGGCCGCTTTCTCTCCGATCGCGGTGGTGAGTACATGGGCGAGGCCACGACCTTTCTTGCCTCACGAGGCATCCACCATGAGACATCCGCGCCCTACACGCCCGCCCAGAACGGTTGTTTCCGAACGGTGGAACCGTACTATGGCCGACGCCATCCGCACCATGCGGGTCGAGTCCGGTCTCTCCGATGGCTTCTGCTTTGAAGCCATGGCCTACATGACGTGGGTCTGGAACTGGATTCCCCACGGTCCCCTTCCCCGCTAGTCCACGCCTTACCAACATTGGTGCGGTCAGCGCGCTGACCTCCGCCTGGCTCGCGTCTGGGGCTGCGTGGCCGTGGTGTGGCTGCCCGCCCCGCAGCAGGGCGGCAAGCTCACACCCGACGGACGTCCCTGCACCTTCCTCGGTGTCTCTTGTTAGTCCAAAGCCTGGCGCTTCTGGGATCCCTCCCGGCACTGCATCGTCGAGTCCCGGGATGCACTCTTCTTCGAGGACCTATTTCCTCGCGACCTCATTCACTCTGGCTCGTCTGTGTCTATCTCGTCGTGTGGGGGAGTGAGTCCGTCCTCCGTCCTGTCGCTTCCGGGTGACACATCCCCTAGTCCCTCTGAGTCGGCAGTCCCAGTCGCGTCTGTTGGTCCCTCCGGGCCAACAGCCCCAGTCGCGTCCGCTGGTCCCTCTGAGCCGGCAGCCCCAGTCACGTCTGCCGGCCCCTCCGAGCCCACAGCCCCAGTCGTGTCTGCTGGTCTCTCCGAGCCGACAGGCCCAGACGCGTCCGCTGGTCCCTCCGGGCCGGCAGCCCCTGTCGTGTCCGCTGGCCCCTTCGGTCCGGCAGTCCCAGACGCGCCCGCCAATCCCTCCGGGCCAGCAGCCCCAGTCGCGTCCGCTAGTCCCTCCGGACTGGCAGCCCCAGTCGTGTCCGCTGGCCCCTCCGGTCCGGCAGTCCCAGACGTGCCCGCCAGTCCCTCCGGGTCAGCAGCCCCAGTCGCGTCCGCTGGCCCATCCGGGCCAGCTACCCCGGTTGCATTCGCTGGCCCCTCCGGGCCAGCAACCCCGTCTTCCCCCATTGGCCCTGCGGACTCAGTGCCATCTCCTGCCCTACCACGCTACATACGTGGCCGAGACGGCGGCCTCCGACCCAGACTGTCGACGAGCGTGCGGTCTGTCGCACCATGCTCCATGGCGCCTCGACCCCCCGTGGCTCCACGTGTATCCTCCACTCCCACGGTCATGAGTGGGGACCCTCGCACCAAGGCCCTCGGCTTGACCACCTCGGCTATCATTGTAGACCTTCACCCGGGCTCCGCACTGGGCTACGGCATGCTCTATCACGAGCATCGGCACGCTGTCGTGGCTGCACTCGCGCGCATCCCACTAGAGGCTCGAGATGCACACGCTCTCTCAGTCCGTTCCACAGCACGCCTGGAGGACCCAACCACCCTGCGCGAGGCACGAGCCTCTCCTGAGGCTGCACACTGGGACGCTGCCTGTACCGATGAGCTCGTTGCTATCCGACAGCACCATGTGTATGACCTCGTCGACCTTCCTCCAGGTCGGAAGGCCCTCGGCGCCAAGTGGGTTTTTCGGCGCAAGTGGAAGCCCGACGGGTCCTTGGACAAGTACAAGGCCCGCCTTACAACCAAGGGGTTTGCCCAGATTCCTGGGGTCGAGTAGGACCAGATCTTTGCTCCAGTTGGCCGGTTCTCCACTAGCCGGGCGCTCTTCAGCCTGGTCGTCCAGCATGGGTGGGAGCTACATCAGATGGATGTGAGCAATGCGTTTCTCCATGGCTCACCGGAGGGTAAGGAGCTCTACATGGTGCATCCTCCAGGCTTCGACGACGGCACTGGGAGAGTCTGGCGACTGCGTAAGGCCCTCTATGGCCTGAAGCAGTCGCCTCGGTGCTGGAACCAAGAAATCAGCAGCACGCTCCTTCGGGGCGGACTCCAGCGCAGCACCACTGACCCCGCACTGTTTGTCAGTCCGCGAGGCCAGACTTTCACCGTTGTTCTGGTTTACGTCGACGATCTCCTCATCGCGTCGCCAGACACGGCTGCCATCCAGCGCGTCAAGGACTTGCTGCACGCCACCTACCAGATGAAGGATCTCGGATCTGCCAGAGTCTTCCTGGGCATGGAGCTCGAGCATGATCGCTCCTAGGGCGTCCTGCACATCCACCAGGCCGCCTATGTGCAGACTCTGTCCACCTGCTTTGCGGAGGACCTGCCACTCGTTCCGAGCGCATCCTCACCCATGTCACCCAATGGCCAGGTGAAGCTGAAGAGTCCCGACCCAGCTGTTGTGGGGGAGCCAGTTGACATGACCACATACCTACGAGTCATTGGGTCACTCATGTTCCTGGCGACGATGACGCGCCTAGACATCGGGTTCGCCGTCAACCTCCTGGCCCAGTTCTCTCAGGAGCCGCATCACCTCCACTACGAGGCCGCGATCCGAGTACTGTGCTATGTTGTCTCGACTCCTCGGCGAGGTTTCATGTTCCATCGTCAGCCGTCTGTGGTCGCGGTGGGATACACCGACAGTGACTGGGGCGGCAGTCCGGACGGTAAGAGTCGCACAAGCTGGATCTTTCTAATTGGCGGCACAGTTGTGTCCTGGCGTAGTGGCAAGCAGGGGTGCATTGCACGTAGCACTGCTGAGGATGAGTACGTGGCTCTTGGCTTAGGCGCATGTGAGAGTGTGTGGCTGCGTCGTTTGTTGTCCGAGTTGCGTCAACCTGTTGCATCCATCACGTTGCATTGTGACAATGAGAGTGCCATGACCATTGCCAACAATGACGGCGTGCATCACACACGCACAAAGCACATCAATGTTGAGTATCACTATGTGCGTTCGTTGTTGTATGACGACAGCATCAGCATCGTGTGGGTTGAGACAGCACGACAGTTGGCTGACTTCTTGACCAAGGCACTGAAGCGTGACTCGTTCAAGAAGGCTGTGAGTTCGGTCAACGTGCGTCCGTGAGTTGCTCTCTTTGTCCCTGCTTGCATCTCTGCATGGTCTGGGGGAGTCTGGTCGTTGTCTGTGTCTCTGCCCGCACATGTGCCCTACGCCTGTGAGTCATGGGGGAGTATTGGTTTTTCGCGCATCTCTCATTGTACTCTGTTGTGTCCTCCCGGCTTGTGTACATCGGCGTGTAGATGACTGACGGCGAGACTCGACGTTGCTGGATTGTCGCGCGGTGGAGCCGACGCGCGCTGAGGCCCACGCACCGTTCGCTGAAGCCTCCTCCCTACGACGATGCGCACAGCTCCATCGGCAGGCCTCCGCGGCGGTCGAGCCGCCGGCGGTCACTGCCACTGCAGATGTTGTTTCCATGCACTCAGCTTTGTTTCTAGTTGTGGCATTGCGTATGCATCGTCATGCTATGCCTAGGATCCATGTCTCCTGCTGTGTGGCCCTGCTTGGCGTCACTGACTTTCGTAGGCACTGCCCGGGTTCGGGCAGCCATAACTCTTCGCTGCTATTTTTCTAGCTGATTATGACCGCACGACTGCGTTCGCAGCGTCGGTATTATGGTATGGTCCAGTTTTCAGGCAAAACGGACGACGCCCGGGTTTTGGGCTGTCGGGCGTCTCGCAGGGCTCACCGAGAAAACCCTGCCTGCCAGAAAATAGGTCTAGGACTATTTTCTGATTGGCTGGTTAGCTGAGTAACAAGGTTTACACTAGTGGGGGGGAGCTAGAACTTGGAGGGGTCTCCCATTGTTGCTCATTCTTCATTCCTAATCAGTCACTTTCAGTTTTCAGCTGCTTTCTGGCGCTAACACTGGCGCGCGCGTTTCTNGCAGCGTCGGTATTATGGTATGGTCCAGTTTTCAGGCAAAACGGACGACGCCCGGGTTTTGGGCTGTCGGGCGTCTGGCAGGGCTCACCGAGAAAACCCTGCCTGCCAGAAAATAGGTCTAGGACTATTTTCTGATTGGCTGGTTAGCTGAGTAACAAGTTCTACACTAGTGGGGGGGAGCTAGAACTTGGAGGGGTCTCCCATTGTTGCTCATTCTTCATTCCTAATCAGTCACTTTCAGTTTTCAGCTGCTTTCTGGCGCTAACACTGGCGCGCGCGTTTATGAGTAACAAACCCAGAGCTTCCAGACTTAGACTCTAGAGCAGCAGACTGAGGCTGCAGCTGACTTAAGCAACGAGCGTGGAAGCCCGCACGCTGCATCAACAACGTTGCTGCCCCAACTTGCTGCCTAGGTTTTCTAGCTACATCCAGCTGGTGGCTCGATCGTCGGCCGAGAGGCCACGAGGGCCTCGAAGGCGAGGCTCATGGCCTCGTTCCCTTGTCCTTGCTCGTCCTCCTTGCCAGTGAGAGTGAGCGAGGACGAGGGATAGGAGCGAGCGAGAGTGACGCGAGAGAAAAGCAAAGTGTTGGTGCGAAATTGCTGGTCGTGTCTCGCATGCGATGATTTTGCACCAATGCATAAAAAATGAAATTCGAATTTGTTTAGGTCAGACTACGAGTTTTGAAACCTGAAAACTTGTGCGAACTCACGAGTTCAAGGTAATAACCCCCTCGTTTCCGACCCAGAACGAGGGGGCAAGGTAAAAACATAAATGTACCTCCAGAGACTTGAAACATTCAAGTCTCCCTTCACAGATTGTTGATGAAGATTGCCCCCGAGAGTGACGCAGAGGTGAAAACCCTTCAAGCAAGCTCTGGATGCTATTCTACGAACTCCGATGACGATCTAAGTGCAGGAGCTGGAGACTCTTCCCGTTACATCAATATTTCACCAAATTTTCTTTCATTGTGAGACGAGCAACTTGATCTACTACATGACGGTCATCACCGCTATGAGATCATCATCTTCCTCAATTATAGTTGTAGGGAGTCACTTTATTTTGAAGATTTTTTATATGAGTGGCTTTGATTGCTGGATGATGTAGAGTTTTGCTAAGGTTCTGCTGCCAACATGCATCCCTGGAAGTAGCTCCACCATGGTGAGGGACACCTTCCTAGCACTGCTGTCGCTGGCGTGGCAGTACAAGCCAGCCAGCTAACTCACTAGCACACAGGTGGAGGTGAGAACAGCAAGGGGTTGGCTAAGGACACAAACACAAGTGTCAGAAGCTACAAATGTTGAAAGATGCAGAGGAGGGATAACAACTGAGGTCTGGACACCTAAATAGCGTCACGGACCTAGTGCACACACACGCGGCGCACAAGGGCGCTATTTTCTAGCAGGACAAAAACAATGGAAAAAACGCAGTTTTGGCCATAATTCCCTATAGACACGTCTGAACGACGAGCCGTTCAAACCAGAACGGCCACACCGACGAGATCTACGTCCTGATAGGATGCAGGCCTACATGCTGTGACACAGCATGAATCTAAAAAATACGAAAGTCTTGTGGGCGCCCGTCGCCGCCGGCCGCCAGCCTTCTGCCATCGTCGCCAGTCTCAGGGATCTGCACGTGAATGGCCATGAGCCGAGGGGTCATCGTAAGCTGTGTACGACACACACAACAACACTCCCCCATGCCCGGAGGGCGAAACACGTCCCTGCACATGTAGACACTAACGCTGTACAGAGCAGAAAATGCACAGTCGCTGCAGGCAGCAGGCACAACACATGCAAGGTGGCACATGAGGAATCAACCTGCAACAGGGATGGGGCAGAGTCCAACTGAACGAGTGGCCGCATGAAACTTCGAACGACCCAGAGCCTTGGTCAGAAAATCCGCGCACTGCCTGTCAGTGCTCACGTGAATGACTCGGATCTCACCACGATCAACCAGGTCACGCACGAAGTGGTGCTCGACATTGATGTGCTTCGTGCGTGCATGGAACACACCTGAGTTCTTGGTGATGGCCTCCGCGCTCATGTTGTCACACTGGAGGACCACGGGGGGAATGGACTGACGCAGTTCACGCAACAGACGGTCGAGCCAGACACATTCTGTTGCACCGGCGCCCAGGGCAACATACTCTGCCTCAGCAGTGCTACGTGCGATACAACCCTGCTTCCCACTTCGCCAGGATACTACAGTGCCTCCAATGAGAAAGATGTAGCCGGTGTGGCTCTTGCCATCTGGACTCCATGCCCAGTCACTGTATGTGTACCCATCAAGCACAGCTGACACCTGCTCGCGAAAGCATAGGCCGAAACGTACGGTGGACATAATGTAGCGCACACACCGGACTGCAGCCTCCAGTGTTCGCTGGCGCGGAGCCTGTGAGAACTGGGCGAGCAGGTTGACAGTGAAGGCAATGTTGGGCCATGTCGAAGTGGCCAAGTACATGAGCGAGCCGATAACTTGCAGGTACAGGGTGACATCAACTGGCTCCCCCAGGTCAGCTGGGTCATCCACCTTCAGGGCGGCATGCCCCTCAGGGGTCATGGGTGTGGAGGCCGTGTGGACGGCAGCGAGGAGGTCGGCAAAGCGCTCCCTCACAGTCTCTACGTAGCGTCCCTGATAGACACGGAGTGTGTGGCGGACACGGTCGCGCACGATCTCCATCCCCAAAAAGATAGAGGCCTCACCAAGATCTTTCATCTTGTAGGCCGAGGAGAGAATGGCCTTGGTAGCGTTCACTACTCCCAGGTCGGGCGAGGGGATCAGAAGATCGTCCACGTAGACGGGGATGGCAGCGAGCGATGCTGGGGACTGTGAGGTGAACATGGATGGATCAGCATCACTCTGAATGTACCCAGCGCGTCTCAGCGTGCTGGTGATCTCCTGGTTCCAGCAGCGAAGTGACTGTTTCAGGCCGTACAAGGCCTTCCGCAACCGGTACATGCGACCGGTACCATTCTCGAAGCCTGGTGACTGGACCATGTAGATCTCCTCCTCAAGATCTCCATTTAGGAAAGCGTTGTTGACATCCATTTGATGGAGTTCCCAGTCGTGCTGTGCCACCTGTCTTAGCAGTGTGAGCGTGGTCGTCATACGCCCAACAGGAGCAAAGGTCTCGGTGTAGTCCACGCCAGGGACCTGAGAGAAGCCCTTTGCTGTCTGGCTTGAGCTTCTTGCGCAGAACCCACTTGGCCTTGATGGCCTTACGGTTCTTTGGCAAGTCCACCAGCTCAAAGACGCCGTGCTCTCGGATGGCATCAAGCTCAGCCTGGCAGGCAGTGCGCCACTGCTCAGCGTCGGGGGCTGACAAGGCCTCAGGCAGACTGGTGGGATCGGGAGATAGCACTGGTGCAATGCGTGTAGCCAGGGCATAAGCCGCAGAGGGAGGGTCGACCGTCACCATGGACTCAGCGGCGTCATGAGCAAGACCGCGCTCATGAGCAAGTAGTGCCATACCAGTGGCACAGCCAGGGTGAACCTCAGCAAGGCTGTGAGCATTCAGGCCGAGGGCCTTTGTGCCCGGGTCACCGCTGACGACGCTGCGCGTGGAGCGAGGGCGGAGACGTCCGCCGGGTGCCCGTGAGTAGGGGTCCGACGGGGCATGAGCAGTGAGCGCTGCCGACTCACCTGCCGGTGTGGTCCGCACGGCAGGCGGACCACTAGAGGCTGGCGTGGCCTCAGCAACCGGGGACGGCCCCACTGCAAACGCAGACCCGTACGCAGCCGGCAGCTGTGACGGCTCAGAGTTAAACACGGACGCGGCCGCAGGATCAGACAGGTCCTCAGACACGGAAGCAGACGCAGACGCAGGATCAGGCACGTCCTGAGACGCAGAAGTAGACTCAGACGCAGACACGGGCGAGGGCGGAGAGTCGGGGGCGGAGGAGCGAGTCGCAGATGGGACATGGCTGGAGGTGCTGGCGGGCACAACCTCTGGGGACAGCCCCTGGGGTGTCGGCAACGGAGTGACCGGACCGAGTGGGGGCACCGTGCCAGTAGTGACAAGAGCCTCTCCCACACTACGGGGTCCGGCACACCCAGGGGCATGAGTAGCACGCAGAGCGTGAATGCGAGCAAGGTCACGGAAAGCAAGATGCTTGAAGAAGAGAGCGTCACGAGACTCCACGATGCGGCGGCGCTCAGGGTCCCAGAATCGCCAGGCCTTCGACCGCGAGGCAACGCCGACGAAGGCGCAGATGCGGCCCCGCGGAGAAAGCTTGTTCCCTTGATGCTCCGGTGTGAACCAGACGCAGGCAAGGGAGCCCCAGACATGAGCCAGTCGCAGATCCGTGCGACGCCCGTACCATAGCTCGTAGGGCGTGCGGTGACCTGGGAGGGGGCCGTGGGGAATTCAGTTCCACACCCAGGTCATGTACGCCATGCCCTCAAAGGCAAAGGCCTCAGGCATGGCGCTGTCGGAGCGCATGGCGCGGACCGCATCTTCCATGGTGCCGTTCCAACGCTTTGAGACACCGTTCTGCTGGGGGGTGGCTGGAGCGGAGAGGTTGTGGAAGACACCAAGCTCGGTGAAGGAGCGGGCCATGTCACCAAGGTACTCGTCGTCGCGGTCACAGCAAAACGTCTGAAGGCGATGGGAGGACTGGCGCTCGGCCATGACCAGCCAAATGCGGACGGCAATGGCGGCATCGCTCTTCTGACGCAGACTATAGACCCAGCGCATGCGCGTGAAATCATCAGTCAACGTGAGGACGTAGCGGCCGCGGTCCTCCTGAAACTCGACAGGGAGCGGACCCATGAGGTCGGAGTGGACAAGCTCCAAGGGCCGACGAGCCCTGGAGATAGACACAAGGTAGGTGGACCGGTGCATTTTGCCTTCAGCACACGACAGGCAGTCGGTCGTGGGCGGCGCCTCGAAGGACGCTGTATCAAGACCGAGAGCAGTGCGGATCAGCCTGTCGACAGCCCCCAGGTGCACATGACAAAGACGTCTATGCAGGAGACGGTGGTGCCCGGGGGACATGGCACCAGCGACGAAGACACAAGCAGTGGAAGAAGGAGGCAACAGGGGGACACTCGCAGAGGACCCAGAGATGTGATACAGATCATCAACGACCGTCCCACTGAGGAAGGTCTCCTTGGTGTCGCGCACATAGATGCGAGCATCGGCAGCTTTGTGCGTGACACCTAGGCTCATCTTGGTGCAAGCACGAACAGATAGCAGGCTGAGTTCCAGATCAGGGACAAAGAGGACGTCGGAGATGTATACGGGACCAGCGGGCCCGGTGAACTGCATGAGGTCCCTGGATAGGGACCTCATGGCCAGCTGTAGTGCGGACAGAGCGAATAACGCCAACGGGATACAAGACGAAAAAGGCATCACGATGACACGTCATGTGATGGGTGGCACCAGAGTCCACGACCCAGGTGACATCTGTGACACGGGTACAAGGGGCAACGTGGCACTCGGAGACTGAACAGGGCACGGCAGCGGGACGCTCGGCAGGCGACGCGCAAGACGAACGCCGGTGCGTACATGAGACGCATGCAACCAGGACACGTCATCAGGTCCGTCACGCGCACATGACTGGGCATGGGGACCACCACAGGTATCATCACGCAACGACACAAACATGCCACAAGCTGTAGAACCCCCCGGCTCAGTCAACCCACTCGCACCTCCTTGAGATGAGCATAGGGCGAGAAGCTGGTGCAGCTCGGCGATTGTCCTGTCCCGGTCGGCGAGCGTCTGATCTCGAGGGTCGGCGGGAGAGGCCACTGTGGCATCAGGCTGCTCTGGGGCGGCTGCAGTGGTGGCGGCAGAGCGGGCGGTCGAACCGGATGTCTGGCGCATGCGCGCCTCGTGCACCTGCTGCAGCCCGCGCGTGACTTTCGCCTAGTCCACTAGGTGGCCCGTCAGTCGTGTGTAGTCGGGGTAGCGATGGTCGCCTCCGCAGTTGAAGCACACGAAGCGGCGGCCTGTCGCGCTCCCGGAGCCGCTGCTGCCAGTGCTGCTGCTGCTGCCGCTGCTACTGCTGCTGCTCCCGCTGCTGCTGGAACGGCTGACACTGCTGGTGCTGGTGCCGCTGCTGGTCCCGCCGTTGGAGCCACCACCTGACGATTTGCGGCCCTTCTTCCCCTGAGCTGGAGCCGCTGTTGTTGTAGACGACGAAGAAGGGGATGCGGTAGCAACTGCAGCTGCAGTTGAAGCGGTGTTGCGGCGAGCGCGGTTCGCGGCGTCTATGCCGGCGACCTCGAGGAAGTGGAGGGTGGCCCAGCACAGCAGGGTCCCGTCGCTCGCCATGTCGCGAAGCAGAGTCTGGTCGAATTTGCTGAAGATGCATGCGTAGTCGGGGTGGATGCCGTAGAGGATGATCTGGAGGGTGGAGTACTACGCAGGGGCATCGTCTCCCAGGTCCTCGTACAACTGGATCGCCCGGCGCCAGTAGTCGGCTGCAGACTCCTGAGCAGTCTGGCAGAGGGAGTTGAAGTCGGCGAGGCGCTGGGACGTCAGAGCCAAGGTGGCGCCCTCAAAAAAAGTGACAGCCAGCGCCCACGCTGCGTAGGGGTTAGCTCCCGAGTCGGTCAGCTAATCGCCAAGGATCTGACTGAAGTCCTTGGTGAAGTCCGGGGCGGCCTTCATCAGGCCAGAAGCGGCGCGGACCGCCATCTGTGTCTGGGCGGGGTCAGACGCCTGGTAAGGAGTGAGGTAGTAGGCGAGGACTCCCTCGCTCATGGCCCACATGTAGAAGTGTGGTTCCCAGGACTTGAAGTCGTTCTAAGTCCGGAAGACGGGTGGGTCCAACTCAAACCACTTGGGTGGCTTGACCGTCGGCAGGGCGACGGTTGAAGCCACTGTGGGGCCGGGCATAGAGGAGGAAACTCCCTTACCTAGGCGGGCCCGCAGAGCCAGCTCCTCAAAGCTTAGAGGGCGGCGAGATGAGCTCGGGATAGCGTCGGTGCTGGAGCTCATACCCTGGAGGGCGGCATTGGCCTCACGCGCTCGGCGGCGCGCCTCGAGGCGGATGAGGCACGCTCGCAGTAGCTCTTCCTCGCCCTCCTCGCCAGAGTCGTAGAGGGTCTCCGCAGCCTTATCTGCATTGTCGCCGTGGGCGAGGTGGTCCTCGCTTGGGTCTGCGGACGGGTGCTGCTGTTGATGCTGGGTCTGCTGCTGTTGAGGCAATAGGCCCCTGATCAGGTCCTGCAGTTCAACGACCTGCTTCGTCAAGGTGTCACGAATCTCTGCATGTAGGTCAGCCAGTGCGCGTACTTGGCGCGCCAATGTCGTTTGGCTCGGCGGCCGCTGCTGCTGCTGGTGTTGCGGCGGCTGCTGCTATCGCTGCTGCTGCTACTGCTGCTGCTGCAGTGGCTGCTGCTGCTGCTGTTGCTGCTGCCGCTGTGGTGATGATGGCGGTGGCCGACGTTGGCCGCTGACGGTGTTGCCCTCGGCAGCTGCGTCGGTAGTGGCACCGGAGGGGGTGAGCTTCGGCATGCCGGCCGGTCCCCTACCCTCCTTTTTTTTGTTTTTTTTGTGTTGTGGAGGAATGCCTCACCGCGGAACCCCACCTCCGCGAAACGCCTCTGCGGAATCCCCTCCGCGGTACACCTCACCGCGGAGGTTCACCGCAGACTGTCGCGGATCGGCTCGGGGTGGACGCGATCGCGGTGGCGTGGAATGCGGCGGTGTGCCGCGAACAGCCACCACGGTTGCGCCGGTGTGGAACGCGGCGGGGTACCGCGAGCTGCCGGGGCAACGTGGTCAGCGCGTTCCGCAACCGCCGCGGAGCGGTCGCGTCTGGCGACCGTGGATGTGCCGCGGAACTGCCGCGGACTCACGGCCGCGGAGCACCGGCAAGCAGCGCCGGTGTTCCAGAACCGCCGCGGAGGTGCTGCGGCGGAACTTCGCGGATCCGCGGAACACCGCGGATCTGCCACGGCACCGTCACCGCGAGGTGACAGACTTCGGAACGCCGAGTGCCACCGCGGCACCGTACGTGCATTCCAATGTGGCCGCGCGGTTGCCGCGTCCGCCGTGCAGGCCTCATCACCGCAGAGCAATGCGGATTTTGTGCGAAACGGCTGCAGCTATCGCGGAACGACCGCGGAATGGCTGCGGAGTTCTTAAAAAAACGGTCGAAGTGGTGGTGGGCCCTCCCAGGGCCTCCCGCCGAGGCAGTGGGCACTGTTGCTACTGCTACTCAAGGCAACGGCTACAGTTGCTCACAGCTACTACGGTTGCTGCGCCTCTGCTACGCAGCTGTGCGAGCACTGGCTCGCTGCTCTGATACCATGAGGGACAGCGTCCTAGTACTGCTGTCGCTGGCGTGGCAGTACAAGCCAGTCAGCTAACTCACTAGCACACACAGGTGGAGGTGAGAACAGCAAGGGGTTGGCTAAGGACACAAACACAAGTGTCTGAAGCTGCAAATGTTGAAAGATGCAGAGGAGGGATAACAACTGAGGTCTGGGCAAACTAAATAGTGTCACGGACCTAGTGCACACACACGCGGCGCACAAGGGCGCTATTTTCTAGCAGGACAAAAACAGTGGCAAAAACGCAGTTTTGGCCATAATTCCCTGCAGACACGTCAGAACGACGAGCCGTTCGAACCAGAACAGCTGCACCGACGAGATCTACGTCCTGATAGGCTGCACGCCTACGTGCTGTGACACAACACGAATCTAAAAAATATGGAAGTCTTGTGGGCGCCCGTCGCCGCCGGCCGCCAGCCTTCTGCCACTGTCGCTAGTCTCAGGGATCTGCACGTGAATGGACATGAGCCGAGGGGTCACCGTAAGCTGTGTACGACACACACAACAACACATGGTTGAGTTGTATCAGACCCTAGAAGGATGAGCGCCTCCACGTTCTCCTTTGGAAAGGTCTGTTTCTCCGCTTCCATCGCTGTTCGCTTCCTTGAGGACTTATGTTCCCTTGATGATCCCAGCAGACCCTTGTGTGCAAGGTGGATCTGGAAGTGCCACCTCCACTGTCCAAAACCAGGGCTTCCGCTTACGTCTGGATGGGTTGCGTCGCCCACCGAGCCACATCACACCAATTCAGCCGCTCAGTTAGCAGCGCACATGGCGCCTCTTGATATGCGAAGGCGCCAAGGCGCCTTTGCATGTAAAGGGGCTATCAAAATGCCATTCTGGAGGCGCATGTGTCCCTACACATTGTGGCGGTGACCCATGCACCTTTGAGGTTTGTTTCAATATGTTAATTATCAATTTTGGTGCTGTGGATTGACGGGGTTTGAAACCTGTCCATTGGCCTTCAAACAGAATTTTGACTGTCCCAAAGCAATGAACTTTATTACTGAGTCACAGACTTTGAGCCGGGAATTCGGCTAAGTCCTCCAGTAACAACATGTACTGTTGGATCCGGGGAAAGTATCCACCGAATGACTCTTCAGCCATCCGGCTAATGTTTCTGCTGGACGAGACTTTTCATTCACATCCGGTGGATATTTCCATCGGATGCCAATTCTGGCTAATTCTTCAAGCTGCCTTGCACACCCCGACTTTGAGAGCCCGTAACTTCCTTGTAACTTGACGGATTCTGGCAAGTCAATTTGCACCGGATTTAGTGATTTGTCAAATTCTAGGAACATCCAGCAAATATGGACTGGAGCACTCGACTAGCTGCTAGAGAGAAAATTTTCTCTCTTTGGCTACTTGTTGGCGACTCCCAGTGCCACACTTGGGCATGCAGATGGGCAGTTTAAAACACAATTTACCGCTATCCTCAAGCACCAGAAAGAGGAGATTGGCACCTAAAATGCTAATCCCACCATCCACCTACACCTACCTGCAGACCCTATTGGTGCCTGCACGTTTGTGCATTACTGCTCCACTGTAACTGGCCAAACAACTCAAAGAACACTAACACTCCTAGTACACGCAAACATGTTTTTTCATGCATGTTGGATGTGCGGCCTCCAGCTCCTGCACAAGCTTGGGCCAGCCGCACTTGGTCAGCTTTCCCCTGTCCTCACCAGGGTGAACAGTGTTATTCCCCAGCTTTCCAATCTTCTTCTTGAGGTTGGCACTGATTTGCTTGAACTTCTTGTTGCATAGCCAGTCCTCCCAAAGTCACCTCCAGACATTGGTGCACTCTGGGAATTCACCAAAAAGCGTTTTGAATGCTCGGTGGAGGAGCCTTCAGAACAAATGCCTCCACCGCTCCACCACTGCCAGTGTTGCTGAGGTCATCATTACAGAGTCCTTCCCTTATTCCCTTCCCCGTTGTAACCCCTCCCACATTTGAGAAATCTTATTCAACATAGGGTAAGTAGAAGGGCAAGCACAAGGACAAGGGAAGGAGCAAGGGGAAGGTTAGAGCACCTGCCTCGTCCTCTGTCCATCCCCACTCAGTGATCTATTGTGATTGTGGGACTAGAAAGCACACTGCTCTCAAGTGCCTTCAGATACCGAAGATGCTTGCCTTGCATCATCCATGCAGGCTCACTGCGCCTACACGGGTGGTTCCTCCTCAGTTACCTTATCCTCTTCCTCTTGCCAACCTTGTGCTGCCACTGCCATACCACCCAGAGGGATGCCTCCGCCATCGTGGAACTGGCTTCCCTTTAGGTGTGTCACCAAAATCTGGCCTTTCATCAGTCGCCTGCACACAAACATTTTGGTTCCACCCCTTCTCTCAGTTGTACCCATCTCTTCCAGTCCCTGCCTCACTACCAGCTTCTGCTACTCCAACATCCATCACCAGGGAGCACAAGTTGGAGCAGACCCTTGGCCACCTACTATGCTTGCATGATCAAGGAGGTAAAAATGGGACTACAATGGTCCAGTATTTCAGTCTGAAGTCATATTATGTGGCGATTCTTCTGAGGCTTTTTGGGCATGCTGACTCAGAGTGTACCATGAGTTGAGCGATGGAAATCTGTCATGTTACCTCATTGTCTTCTTGCGTATGGCCAGTCTGCCCTGGTGGTGATGTATACCTATATCATGTGCTGCATTTGCATTTCCTGGAAGTGAGCCTGCTTTCAGTTTCTTCCCTGAATGATTAGGGCATGGAATTCACTACTAGTCATGGTGTTCATACCTTTGCGCCTCATCCCTCTGGCGGCATTGTCATGTGTGGTGTCCAGTGTGCCAGGCTTTACCGCATGAACCTGTTTGCACCTGTCTCTCCTTTTCATGGCTCTTCTCTTGGGCATGTGGCTCATCCCAATTCACCTGACCATGTCCACATTTGCATTGATGTCTTGTTCATGTGCATATCATCATGTTCACACTCTGTTTGCAGCCTTCCTTTGGCCTTGATCCATCCACCTTCCCTCTCTCATGCTCTACCAAACACCTTGTCTACGCAGGATGGAAGATGAACCTTTCTCCTTTCACCACTTGCAAATACCAGAACTCTTTACCTGGTGCATGCAGATGTCATGGAATCCTTGTCCCATGACAGACTTGGTAGTATGGGGTATTGTGTCATGTCTTTGACAGGCGATTCCTCTCATTTTATCTTGTTAGACCCTTAGGATCAGTATGTCATTGAATTCCGTAAAGCCCTATTTTTTAGTCCAATTTTCTACACAATATTATCCATCTTTCCCCTGGTTCCATTCTTGTCCCACTCTCTTTGCTAGTGGGGAGGGAGGGGGGGCGGGGCGGGGGGGGGGAGGGGGGGGGGGGAAGCTATACCGCTGTCAATTTCATAGCTTAATTGGCCACCTGGATCCTTCTTCTCAGCCCCCCTGGGCCATTATGTCATGTCAGTCTCTTTTGTGCCCCTGTCTCCTCATAAATCCTTATCACCCTTGTCTTCTCTGGTGTGCAAAAGTCCTCAAGCATCCTCTCTTGTTTCCTCTCTTGTTTCCTCATTACTATCCTCCTCATAGGATACATCCCATCCACTTCAGAAACCCTGATGTCCTTGTCAGATCATCCAGCTGATTCCATTGTTCCTACACACGTCACCATTCATTTGAGGAGGATACTCGTACATAATTTCACATGCTCTCCTTTCCGTGCATATTATATTACCAACTCCACATGACAGTCTTGGTCACTACCTACGTTCCAGATGCAGCATGTGTCCCAATCCATCTGCACTGATGATAATGACAAGCGTCCGTTACTGTGCCTGTCCCTACCAGTTTCTCCATTCACCTTACCATTGAGATACTTCATCCCAACTCCGGCCTCGTATACGCAGGCATTGCGTATGAGTTACAGTGTGTCGTTGAGGGCTCACTGTCAGATATTGTTACCGTCTTACCTTTGTCATGCTGTAGCCGTTGCCGACTCATTCGTGCTTCAATCCAACACAGTTTGTTAGGCACCCAAGTGAGGCAACGCGAAGTAGTGGGAAGCCGCGATGCGAGAGGAGTTCATGGCCATGAAAGACCATGCTGATGATAAACTGGTTGTTCTCTCACCTGGTCACAAGGACACTAGTGCCTAGAATTTTGCTTGCGTGCCTTGCCGTTAGCCAGTGTGTCTGGGATCTGTCATTGTTCCTGGCTGCTTGTGCACGGCCTGGGGAGTCCATGCATTCTTATAAAGTTCCTTGTATTACCCATGGGGTCGGAAAACAACCCCAGAGGAATGTACAAGTCCTCAGGATGTTGTAGGCAGCCCCTGGCTGGCCTTAAACTGATAACCCTGTGTATATATTTTTCCTCGTGTATGGCTGTGGGTGTGCAGTGCGTGTGGATCCGGCGGTCGGAGGTGATCCACACTATACGCAGAGACCTCCTACAATGCAAGGCCTTCCTCTTCTTGGCTGCACCGTCATGTGTCACCCGCCAGCCGTCGGGCCATGCCTGCTCCATAACCTAGTTTAGTCTGTGTACTTGCACTAGAACACTCAGGTTAATTTCTCAACATACCTAATTGATACCTCAAGATGTTGTTGTTGAGGACTAGAATAGGCTTGCTTAGATTCCGGCCTAGTATTGGCTGTTTGTGGGCAGGCGCGGCTAGTGCCGCACCTTTTTTTGGGTCGAAGGACAAGTTCACTCTACTCCTTGCTGTTCTCCATTGAGCCTTGCTTGCCGGCCGATGGGTGATGCTTGACTAGCGAGCCTCACGCCCAACAGGGTGGTCCCCTGTTACTCAAGCACTAGTACCTTTTTCTGTAACTTCTAGATCTAGATCTGGACCTACCATGGCCGTTTGACCATCATTCTAAGTGTGCATTGCAATCATATCTCTGAGAGACTCGTTGCGAATCCAATGGGACCAACAACACTTTGTTTGGTTAAGCGTGGAGCAAGCTAGCTCCAAAACCCAAGTGCAACAACCGGTTTTTAGTACAAATCACATAGTAACAAGGAACAGCCTTGTTGCGAGTGAGACTCGCTGATCGAGTCTCACCCGTCGGCCGGCGAGCGACGCTCGCTGGCGCTCGACAAGGTGCGAGGGCGAAATTGCCATATGCGCCCAGAAAAGGTGCGATGTTACCTGCGAAGTCCAAACCTAGGCCAGAAGTTAGGAAACCTAAAACAGACCTACAAATATGCATGTTGGAGTGTCATCTAGGTCGCGCATCACAGCGAGCATAGTATGCCACATGAATCTCAAGGACATAACTAGGTCTGCTAGCGGGGGCAGGCCAGGGTCAACGGTCGGCGGAGTGTGTGAGACAAGAGGGCGATGCTACCACGTGACAGGCTTGGCGAGCGCGTGTCTCCGCTATCAACGTGGATCACCACCGACCGCCGCGTCCTCATGCACTGCACACCCGAGGGCACATACGCACAAATATATACATATATATGTATACATTATATATATATTCACACACACACACACACACACATACACACACACACACACACACACACACACACACACACACACACACACACACACACACATACACACACACACACACACACACACACACACACCCACACACACACACACACACACACACACACATGCACATACACACAGGGTTATCAAGCCCCCTTGACCAAGGGTGTTGCATGCATGCAACCAAGCAGATGGAGCTGAGAGATAAGGGAGGAGAATGGAAGTGCCTGAGTGAGAAAGTCTGCAAGTTGCTCGCTGCCAGGTACCGCACACACGTGGACAATGTCTGCATCCACTGATTCTCAGACAAAGTGATGTTCAAATCCTATGTGCTTGGTGCGCGGGTGCAGTAAGCCGTCATTTGCCGTGATGCGACGTGCAGTAGAGCTGTCACTGTACAGTGGTACGGCCCCCACAATCATGCCCAACTCCCTCAACAGCCCTCGCAGCCAAGTTGCTTCACACGCAACTTCTCCCAATGCCATGTATTCTGATTCAGCCACACTACGTGCAACCCATGACTGTTTTATACTGTGCCATGACACAGTGGTGCCCCATAAATGGAAGACATACCCCCTCCCCCCCCCCCCCCCCCCCCCCCCCCTGACTGCGTGCATTTCTGTCCCCTGCATAGTCACTGTCACAATACCCATCTAGCAAGGGACCAGTGCCAGGGGAAAAGACGAGGCCCATGGATGCAGTGTCAAACATGTAATGAAGAAGCTTCAGCAAAGCCTTTTGATGTGCACTGCGGGGTTGCGGGCTGAACTGGGCGATAGTGTTCACTGCACAGGCAATATCCGGTCGGGTGGTAGAGGAAAGGTAGGTGATGCTGCCAGTGATATGCCTGTACAGTGTGGAATCTGTGTCAGGTCCGTAGTCAGTGGTGTGAGGGTTAAGAAGGTGTCCGTAGAAGTCTGGAATCATCGGTGAATGCTGTGTGGGGAGATGTTGCACAAGGTGAGAGAATCGATCTGTTAAATGTGCTATGAACCGTCCCTGGTGTAATGTCAAGGTGTGTGAAACTCTGTTGCAAATGATGGTCATGCCTAGGAAGTTGTGTGCCTCTCCCAGGTCAGTCATGCGGTAGTGTGCAGTGAGCAGTGCCTTTGTGTCTTGAAAAGGGGAGAGAGAGAGAGAGAGAGAGAGAGAGAGAGAGAGAGAGAGAGAGAGAGAGAGAGAGAGAGAGAGAGAGAGAGAGAGAGAGAGAGAGAGAGAGAGAGAGAGAGAGAGAGAGGGAGAGAGAGAGAGAGAGAGAGAGAGAGAGAGGGGGGGGCAAAAGAATCAGTAGGTCATCCACATATACAAGAAGGGCAACTGGTATGCCACGGACACTGCGGATGAATAGGAAGGGGTCAGACAGTCTTTGTAGAAATCCTCCAAGTTCCAGTGTTCGGCTGATCTTCTTGTTCCAACACCGTGGTGCCTGTTTCAGTCCGTACAGTGCCTTTAGCAGAAGCCAGAATCTATCTGTCCCATCAGTGAACCCCGATGGTTGTTCCGCATAAATATCCTCTTCTAGTGGTCCGTTCAGAAAAGCACTCTTGACATCCATTTGTTGTATTTCCCAATCCTCGTGTGCCGCAACCCCTAGCAGCACGCGACCTGATGTGTACTCGTCCACGGGGGTGTAAGTGTCCATAAAATCTTGCCCTGGTATCTGGTGGAAACCCTTGGCCACCAGTCGAGCCTTGTATTTCTCAAACAAACCCTGGATATTCCGTTTGACTTTGAACACCCACTCTAGGTCAATGGCTTTCCGTCCGGGGGGAAGAGGCACCAGTTGGTGAACTTCATGCTCAAGGAGAGCGTTCAGCTCATCGATCATAGCCTTTTCCCGCTCTGTTGCATCAGGGCGCCCCCTTGCCTCTTATATGGTGAGTGGCTCTGGGTGTATAGCCATACGCTGTGTGGGACCAACTGTGTGATAGAACTGTCTGTAATCCACCCTGGCCACGTTCCATTGTGAGCGAAGGACTGGATCAGGCTGGACAGGACTATTTTGCATTGGGGTCAGACCAGGTGGCGAACCTGAGGAGTCTGCACTGGTGCTTGCAAGATCAGCTGGTGTAAGCAAGTCGGCAGGGACTGGTTGGACCTGGCCCATGACCTTGTGCTTCCTTGACATTGGTGGTTGTGTGGTGGGGACAAAGATGAGTACACTCATGTACTCAGGGTATCGTTCAGGAACAGTGAGCACCAGTGCATGCTTGAGTCCCCTGAACGCCTTGTATGGCATGTGTTGTAGGAAGGACACATCGCGACTCTCGACAAATGTATGATGCACGGGATCCCAAAACCTCCATGCCGTGGAGGCATGAGAGACTTTGACAAAGGCACACCATCTACCTTGTGGACTCAATTTATGGCTACGTTGTGGGTAAGCAAACCACACACATGCCATAGTGCTCCACACCCGTGCAGGACGTAAATCTACCTTCTCCTTGAACCATCTCTCCCAGGGAGTAATGGTCTTGGGCAGAGGCCCTTGAGGTATTCTGTTCCATACCCAAGTAATGTACTTGACAGCTTCCTCCCAGAAACTAAAGGTCAGACCTGACTCTGCTAGTAGGGTATGCAGAGCATCGCCTATCGTTCTGTGCCATCTCTCAGCCACCCTATTTTGTTGAGGTTTATACGGTGCGGTAGTTTGATGCACAATGCCTCTAGCTTTGAGGTCTGTTTCGAGTGGACCTAGAGATTCTCCACCCCTGTCTGTATGGAGGATGCGCAGAGAGCACCCAATATGTTGCTCGGCAAGAGGAATCCACTCCATGATTGCCCGTTGTGCATAAGCTTTGGTTTTGAGCAAGAAAGCCCAGTGAAAATGATTGTAGTCATCTGTCAGTGTTAGGACGTACAGTGATGCGTACTGGACTGAGGAGACCGGCATGGGTCCAGTTAAGTCAGCATGCACCAGCTCGAGGGGTGCCTCGCTGACATGATGTGATAAAGGAACACTCTGTCGGTGTGCGTTTCCTTCCTAACAGTTCAGATTGGCCGATGCCTTGAGGCCGTGAGGAAATTCTTCTGGAGTCATTCCGTGTGCAGGTTGGTGTTTCAATCGGGGACCAGTTCTGTGTTGATGTGGGCCAGTCTTCTGTGGATGAGCTCAGTGTGATTTGGGTCTATTTTGGTCATGATGTGGGTCTGTGCACAGTTGGAGGGCAATGCAGGGAACAGGGTTAAGCGGTACAGCATGTCAGCATGCAAGGTTCTATAGCCAGCAATGCACCGTGTGCATCAAAGAGCATGTATTTTTCTGTTTGCGTCAGCGTTGACACGCCCAATTGGAGATCCAACTGCACCCCTGACAACAGGTTCACCTTCAGCCGAGGGACATACAAAACCCCAGTCAGCCACATGACCCCTCCCGGTGCTTGCAATGCAACAGTCCCAATGCCCTCAACCCTCAGGATCTCTCTTGAGCCCGTCCGTACACCTTCCACATCATGAGTGGCATACAGAGACACAAACAATTGACGATGAGGTAACATGTGATGTGACGCTGCTGTATCAAACAACCACTCGTGCATGGGTAAGATGTGTGATGTGGTGATGTGCGTGTGTCCAAGGCGCGGGCCTAGCTGGGAAGCTGCAGTGGTCTCTCGAGGGAAAGTGGTGGGCGTGGCCTCCCGTATGTCAGCAGTGTGCGGGGTCGCCATGTTGTCGTACACGCGCTGGGCCCACCCTGGGGCTGGCACTGGAGCCGTAGCGAACGGTTACATGTAGTGCACGTGCAGCCCATAAGGCCCAGGTTGTGGCGTCATCTGCTGTAGCAGGTATGGCTGAAGCTGATTCTGAGGCGGAAGTCCAAAGCTGGCTGCTACCACAGGATGGTAGGGGTGCAGCCTAGGTGGTGCATGTCCACCAAAGTGCAGCATCATAGGGAACTGCTGCACTGGCTGATGCTGCTGTTGTACCTGCCTCTGCTGCTGCTGTACCTGCCTCTGCTGCTCTTGTGTCTGCTGCTGCAGCTACTTCTCCATCATCTGCCACTGGAGGGAAGGGAACCTGCACCAGAAGTGCCCAGTCTGGTTGCAGTAGCTGCACCTCTGGTTACCATGACCACGTCCACGACCGCGACCACTGCTACCAGACCAGCCACGACTCCCAACGGAGGATCCACCAAGGGGGGTGAATGAGGTCTGGTTCACCGCAACAGTAGCGGAAGAGGAGCCCTGGTGTGTATAAGTTGTCGGTGGCACAACTGTCAAATCGCGAGCCTCGCCCTTCAGTATGTCTTCGTAGTTGCACAGCTCTTCAAAGATGGAGGCGAGGTCGATGAGCTCAATCTCAGCTACTGGATGGCTACAGAGTAGGTCACACCGGAACTCCTTGTACTGCTTGCGGAGGTGGAGCAGCACCACGTCCAGCCACTCAAGGATAGAGCACGAGGCACCTTGACCCAACAATCGACGACGAATGTCCATGGCTTCATCCCAAAACTCAGCAACTGGCGCGCCTGGTTTAGGGTAGAGATTGCGGAGGCGATCTCTGATGCGCTGCTCTTCTTGACGCGTGGACAGGTGACGCCAAGCCTCATGCGGTCGTGCTGCACCACTGCGTGGATCGGAGGGATCCTCGCCCCTACCGCCAAAGCGGAAATGGCGCAGGGCATAGGCTTGCGGATCGGGCAGTGCACGTGTCAATGCATTGAATGCTCGCAGTAGCATGAGGTCCGTTGTTGTGTCTGGGGTCGGACGGATGTAAAGTTCTTCCAATCCATGTTCCACGGCCCATGACAGAAAAATTTCCCACCATGCAAGATAGTCCCTTGTCCCCAGCTGCAGTGGTGAGAGATCCTTCTGGCCCAGTCCCAGCTGCACCATGGCGTTTGCGGTAAGGGTAACATTAGGAGCATTGCCCCCACCACCGCTACCTTCGGGATTGCCGGTGCTGTCGGCACCTCCATTTGTTCTGGCTACCTCAGTCATTGGGCTCGGAAGATGGTTCCTGTCGTCTACCTAGCCACGGCTAGTGCTAGGGAGGCCCAAGGAAATTTTGACAGCAATTCGCCGGGCCCACTTTGGGCCTAGTTTTCTGCCGAGAGGCCAAGGCTCTATAGGGAAGCCTCCGAAGACATCCTGGGACCCTGCAAGAATGATCCCGCCCCCCCAGACCCTTTGCCCACCCCTAGGGTTGCTATTTGGGCACCTTGGGATAATCCTTGGATAGGCGTGGAGCCTTCCTTCATCGGCGGCGCTCCGTCCCAAGCCTCCGCAGCATGCGTGAGGCCTTGCTAGGGCCCGCGCTCCCCCTTAGGCCCAGGTTGACGCCGTAGAGAGCCTTCGTCGATCTCCTATAGCCCGCCGACCCTAGCTGACGTGGCGGCCAAGTGGTGGCCGGCCACCCCCTTCTTCAGCTCCTACGGTCGGTTCTTGCATCGTTCAGGCTCAAAAGAGTTCTCTGATACCATGAGAGACTCATTGCGAATCCAATGGGACCAACAACACTTCGTTTGGTTAAGCGTGGAGCAAGCTAGCTCTAAAATCCTAGTGCAATAACCGGTTTTTAGTACAAGTCACGGAGTAACGAGGAACAGCCTTGTTACGGGTGAGACTCGCTGATCGAATCTCACCCGTTGGCCGTTGAGCAACGCTTGCCGGCGCTCCACAAGGTGCAAGGGCGAAATTTCCCTATGCGCCCAGAAAAGGTGCGATGTCACCTGCGAAGTCCCAACCTAGGACAGAAGTTAGGAAACCTAAAACAGACCTACATACATGCAAGTTGGAGTCTAATCTAGGTCGCGCATCACAGCGAGCACAGTATGCCACATGAATCTCAAGGACATAACTAGGTCTGCTCGCGGGGGCAGGCAAGGGTCGACGGTCGGTGGAGTGCGTGAGACAAGAGGACGACGCCGCCACGTGACAGGCTTGGTGAGCGCATATCTCCGCTATCAACGTGGATCACCACCGACCGCCGAGTCCTCATGCACTACACACCCGAGGGGACATACGTACGCATAGCTCTCTTCTCATGGTATCAGAGCCATGTCCAGGGTTGAAGACATAATAGATCTGGCCGCAGGAGCCAAAACAGGTGGCCACCGCCATGGGCACGTAAGTTTGGCGAGGGTCGGCAAGGACAAGGGGAAAACACAGGCCAAAAGAGAGTGGCGAAGGTGTCTAGGCACAGCACACGAGGCCATGCAGGTTATCACACATGCCAGAGAGGCCCAAGGGAGGGCATGAGCGGCACTCCCTTCGTGCACGCCCTTCCATCTCTCACCTCGAAGTACCCACCATTGTTGTTTGGGTTGGGCAAAGTGGCTGGGGTGGGTGGGGTGGCTGTGCATGGTCCAGGGACTACCGCGGCGGTTTCCTATAGAGATCTGGGCTCTTGGCAGAAACCTGGGCTCAAAGTGGGTTTAGCGAAATGTTTCGGCCCATCTGTCCCCATTTGAACTGCGGGAGTGTGTTTCTCCACCTTCCAGGAGGCTAGAGGGGTGATGAAAGTAACTTCAAAGTCATCACAAGTGAAGTAGATGGCACCAGCAATGGCGATCTGGCTGCCGTGACTCTCACCGCCGCAGCCATGGCACAGCTAGGTCTCGTACAGCGGGAACTCTCTCCGCCACAGTTGGGTAGCAGGGGTTTTCTAGCCTGGAAGGACCTTTTCTCATCCTCGGCGGCAGAGCATGGGTTGGAGGATTAATACCTCAAACCACCCCCAGATGCCGCAAGCAATCACGTGCTACTGCGTGCCTTCAACGCCCTACTCCGTGCTCTCCCTGACAACTAGTCACATGCTCTCCGCACTTCTGGTTTGGAGGAAAGGGTGAAGACCCTTCTGACCCCCATAGCGGCGCACCTCAACCGCATGATTCTTGGAGGCATCTCTCCCCCCGCCATGAGGAGCAGGGTATGATGCTCGTCGTAACCCTGTGAGACCAGATTTACAACCTTTATCCCAAGCCTGGAGTGCCAATCATAGGGTACTGGGACGACGCGATGGACATACATAAACGCTTTCTCGGCATTGGTGCATCGTGTTCCATCCTTGAGTGGTTGGACGTTGTGCTGCTCCACCTCGGCAAACAGTACAAGGATTTTTGGCGTGACATCATTCCTCGCCATCCGGTGGCCGAGATCAAGGACATCGATCTCGCGACCGTCTTTGAGCAATTGTAGAATGATGAAGAAATTCTGAAAGGTGAAGCCCGTGACTTGTTTTCTACCGCACCGGCCGCATATAGTCACCTGAACACCTCTGCAGCGGCTGCCACTGCCGCTCACAACATGTAAGCTGGAGGCCTTGGGGGCGGCGACCGAGGTTCCCATGGAAGCGGAGGTCGAGGTGGCAGCTGTGGTGGCAGTTGTGGTGGTGGCCACGGGGCCGGCCGTGAGGCACAGTGGTGCAGCTATATCCAGACCGGGCACTTCTGGCGTAGGTGTCCCACACTCCAGCGCAAAATGATGGCAAGGTAGCAGCTGCAGCAGCCGCAACAGTAACAGTGGCAATAGCAATAGTTGCAGCAACAGTGGCAGCAGCAGCCTCAGCAGCAGCAGTTCCGCCCAGCCTATTTGCCACCCATTCAGCCCGGAGGGCCCAACGTACCTGGGCAGGCAGTGGCAGTAGCCATTATGGGATTGTCCCCGCAGCAGCAGTACATGCAACAGCAGCCGATCCCAGCACCGCTTGCATATCCTGGGCCCTACTATGTCCCGTCGCTCGCCACTGCACCTGTTCTAGTGTCGGAGAGGGCACAGTACATATCCGAGCTGATGGAGGCTGAGCACGCAGGCGTCTCTGAAGGGGAACTTCCAGATCTATACCTGCCAGAGCCCTCACCAACCACTCAGCACCCATGTCCGTGACTTGGGTACACACATGTGACCACATCGCACATTTTTCCCATGCACGAATGGCTACTTGACACAGCATCTTCACACAATATGTTCTTGCATCGTCCCCTGCTCGTATTGTTGTATGCTACGCTTGATGTGCATGGTGTTCGGTCTGGATCTGGAGAGGTGCTGAGGGTTGAGGTCATTGGGACTGTTGCACTGCAAGCGCCTGGCGGGTCATGTGGCTGACTGGTGTCCTGTATGTCCCTTGGTTAAAGGTGAACCTGCTGTCGGGGAACCAATTAGACAGGCAAGCGGGCATGTCCACACTTCCGCGTGATCAGAAGTGCATGATCTATGGTACTGACGGGGAATTATTGGCTGACAGGCTAATCCACAATGACATACTGTATGGACTGACACTGTTTCCTGCCTTTCCATCAGACCAAGCACGAGCACATGTGATGACCAGCATGGAATCACAGCAGACCTCATACACCGGCGACTTGCTTACATCAACAAGGAACTGATTACTGACCTGATGAAACATCAACCTGCCCACGACCTGAGTTCTCAAGACTGTTCACATGGTTTGAAGGCAACAGCTTGTCTAGACTGTCAAGAAGGTAAAGCACACCGACAGTTTTTTCCTGTGTCTCAACATGTGAGTAAGGAACCACTAGAACTGGTGCATGCAGACCGCACAGCACCCATGCGAATTCCCTCAGTGCAGTATGTGTCACAGTACATACTGACACTTACAGATGACTACAGTCCTTTCTGTTGGGCCTTTCTAGTGAAAACCAAAGCAGACACACGACGAGCAATCATGGACTGGATTCCACTGGCTGAACGGCAAACTGGTTTCTCTCTACGCATTTTGCGGACCGATCTGGGCGTGGAATTCTTATGTCCCCTTGAAATGGGGCTCAACGCTGAGGGAATTGTGCATTAAACCACAGCATAATACGCTCCCCAACAAAGTGGGGTGGTTAAAAGGTGGCACATAACATGAGGGGACGCACTACGCACCTTACTTGCCAAGTTGGGCTTGTCTTTTGGGTTCTGGGAAGAGGCAGTCAAGTACATCACCTGGGTGTGGAACTAGGTGCCCCCGTGGGGAGGATGGTTCAAACAGTGAGCAGATTTGCGTCCCGTCTGAGTGTGAGACTCGATGGCGTGTGTGTGGTTTGTAAAACCACAACCGAGTCATAAATTGAGTCCATGTGGCCGATGGTGTGTCTTTTTTGGTGTCGCTCATGCCTCTAAAGCATGGAGGTTCTAGGATCCTATCCATCACTCATTTTTTGAGGGTCGGGATTCATCATTCTTGGAGCACATGCCATACAAGGTATTCAAAACACTGAAGCAGGCACCGACACTCCCAGTCCCTGACCGATACCCAGAGTATGTCAGTGTTCCAGTCTTTGTCCCCATTGACAGAGTGCAGCCAGCCCAGCCACAGTCCATAGACCAGAACGGTGATGCCCATGAGGCATCATCCGGCTCCACTGACAAGCACACAATACCAAATGATGTTGTGTCCCCATCCATACCTGATTCAGACGTTGCAGCACAGCCTGATCCAGTTTGTTGGCCGCAGCGTAATGTTGCAAGAGTCAACTACGGACAGTTTTATCACACCGTTGGCCAAACCAGCAGTGAAATACCCCTCATAGAGCCACTCACAGTCGAAGAGGCAAGGGGTCGCCCTGACGCGGCAGAGTGGGAAAAAACAATGGCCGACAAGCTGAATGCCTTGCATGGCGTCTATAAGCTCATCCCGCTCCCGCCTGGGCAGAAGGCCATTGATTTTAAGTGGGTGTACAAGGTCAAAAGGGACTCGCATGGCCTTCTGGAGAAATGCAAGGCACGCCTTGTGGCCAAAGGCTTTCACCAATTACCTGGTCAAGAATTTACAGACACTTATGCTCTAGTGGGCAAGTACAACCTAGAGTTGTGTCTTACTTGGGGTCGCAGCCCACAAGGACAGGAAAGTTCATCAAATGGATGTAAAAAATGCCTTCTTCAATGGTCCATTGGATGAGGAACTGTATGTGGAACAACCACCACGTTTTGACGACGGCATGAACCAAGTGTGGCTCCTATTGAAAGCATTGTATTGCTTAAAGCAAGCACCATGATATTAGAACAAGGAGATACGTTTCACAATGGAAAGCGAGGGATTCATGCAAAGTATCTCAGACCCTTCCTTGTTCATTCGTTGGGTCAATAATGTTCCTGTTGCTCTTATTGTGTATGTTGACGATCTCTTGATTCTCTCCCTTTCACTTTCTCTCATCCAGAACACCAAGGCACTGCTCACTGCACATTACCGGATGACAGATCTAGAGGAGGTACACAAATTTCTAGGCATGAAAATCACATGTGACAGAGCCACACGCACAATCACTCTCCACCAGGGTTGTTCCATTATACAACTGATAGCACGGGTTGGCTCCTTGGTCCATCACCTTCCTCGGAAACACTCTCACATGAGCAACGACGTGTATGCTTGTCTTATTGATGCACACACCACAGACTATGGCCCCGACACTGATCTTGCCCTTTACAGACAGATGATTGGCTGCCTTACCTACCTCTCCTCCACCACACGACCTGAAATCTCATGTGTTGTAAACACCCTGGCCCAATTCATTCAGCAACCCCACACAATGCACCACAAGGCATTGCTCGTGCTGTTGTGCTATGTGTTTGACACTGCATCGTACGATCTTGTCTTCACTCCCGGCACGGGCATCTTGATTGATGGGTACTGCGACAGTGATTATGTGTGAGACAGACATGCACATAGCATTTATGCCCAATCACCCCAAATCCACACACTTTACTATGTGTGTACAATATTGAAACATATGGTGACGATCCTTCTAGGGAAAGAGCTTAGACATTTGTTAATGTTATAATCATGTTCATAGTTCCTTTTGTGTATATTACCACATAACTTTCTTAGAACTTCATCAAGGAATGGATTCCCTGACGTTTTTTTTCTTCTTAAAAAATCAGGTCTCTAGAATATTTGTTCAAATTAACTTAAAGAAATTCCTTTTCACATTGTGACCTAATTTGTGCTTTTTGTACAGAGTATACTATTTTTGTAACTATGTTGTGGACGTAGGATTCTACTTGTGCCATGCGACATGCAAAACGGTTTGATTTTTGGGGGGATTCTTGACGCTCGTGCGGAATGTTCCATGGTCGTAAGTAATAAATCTTGGTCAACACTCGAGCGCCCTCCCCCTTGTGTTGGTGTATTGGGTAGTGTGTCAATGCACTTGCGTATATTTCGGAGTGTATTCATGATACACTCCGGGATACAATTCCCCAATGCACTCGCGGTGTTTGGGGGGGGGGGGGAGTGAACTCTCATCGGGGTACGAGTAGAACATCTCAGTTGCGTATAGTTTCTCAATTGCTTACACTTAAACCACCGGATGCCAATGATCTACAATCCCAATATTTTCAGGCTTAATATATAGAAGGATCAGATAATTGTTTTACGTATGTCTACAGTCCGAAAGTAGCGCATACCTAACCGGAAGAACTTCTCACAAGTGGACAATGGTCGATGCCCCCCCTCCCCCCAACCACTATCAAAGTGTATCTGGTCGGTGTATTGAGGAGTGTATCCGGAGAGTGGCAGTTGTAATACACAAGTGTACAAATACACTTGTGTACATTATTCAGTGATTGCAAGATACACTTCCCGATACACTCCCCAAATACACTCGCTGTATTCTGGGGGGGGGGG
>SZWC01005536.1:0-15539 GCA_023375785.1 Penium margaritaceum
GAGAGAGAGAGAGAGAGAGAGAGAGGGAGAGAGAGAGGAGGGAAAGAGAGAAAGAGAGAGCGAGACGGGAGCGGGGGAGGAGGGTGCGGCAGGGTGTGGAACGATAAGGGGGCCCTGTCAGGGGCATACCTGGCGAGGGAAGGAGGAGAGGGTCGACACCGGCCGCACAGCGGACGGCGCCCACGGCGACAGGCAGCACACGCGACGATGACAACGAGGCCAAAAGTCAGGGGCGGAAGCAATGACGGCGGTTGCAGGGACGGCGGCGACGGCCGACCGCGACAACCACAGACGGCGGCAGCGGAAGCGGATGGCGGAAACGGAAGCAGGGAAGCAGAGCCCACAGGCCCTCAATGGCTTGATGCCATGTTGAGTATGGCAGGGTCAGGGTGAGGGAGAGTGCGTTGGAGAGGAGGAGGTGGGAGGCGGGTGGAGCCGGGAGTTAGCCGCGGGGCCAACTGTCCCTCTTGGCTGTGAGGGGGGACGAGCTCTCGAGAGCTGTGAGGGAGGAGCGCTCTCAAGAGCTGTGGGGGGGGATCGAGACGTTGAGGACTTAGAGCAAGAGAGGATCTTGGCGAGAATTGTAAGACTTTTTTGCATAGAAAAAAATGAGAAAGGCGAGGGAGCGAGCGTGAACCCTATCGGGTCGCTCGCTCCTGAGCTTGTGGTTTGCCACAGAGTGTGGAAAACCACACAAAGAGCGCACAGGTCGCACGTACAAATGTCTAGCGCAACCCCAGAGGCAGCGACACAGCGAGACGCACATCTCGTAGGGAACCAGGATGAGTATGACCCAGCACAACAAGCAAAGAGTAGGGCTAAACTAGGCTCGCTAACACAAGGAGCCACAAAACGGTTGATACTTTAACATTTCCAATAATTTGGCTCAACCTTGCATGTACTCGTACAGTACGAGGAGTTCAGCTAGTCCGACACGATCAACATCTGGTTCGACGATCCCTACTGGCGACGGCGATTCACTCACCAGGTTGTCAAACCTCTGAACAAGGAATCACGGTGGATGCTATTGGATTGGCACGACACCAGTCCATGTGGGCACTCTGGCAAGGATAAGCCACTCAAGAAGCTGGCAGAATATTACCGGTGGGGCAGGATGCAGGCCAACGTGGCAGCTTTCTGCAAATTGTGCAAAAAAAACTCTTCCCACAAGGCGACCAGGACTACTCCAACCTCTACCTGTTTGAACGGAGCCGTGGGTGGACATCAGCAATGAACTTTGTGACCGGATTTCCTGCCACCCATGAGGGCTATGACAACATCCTCGTGGTAGTGGACAGGTTCTAAAAAAAATCACACTTCATCCCAACAAAAACCAACATCACCACAAAAGGAACAAAATGGCTGGTTCTAAATCAAATTGTGTGGCTGCACAGCGTGCCACGTACCATCATCAACAACAGAAACAACTGATTTACTAGCCTTTTTTTTCACGAATTGATGACACATTATGGCAGTCAGGTCCAGCTATCAATGGTGTTCCATCCTTAAACCGACAGGCAGGCCGAGGAGAACAATCAAAAGCTAAAAAATCTTCTCCTCACTTCATACAAACCACATGGCACGGATTGGACGGCAAAAATTCCAATTGTCGAACTCGCCTAAACTCCGTACCTTCTATCGCAACAGGTCAAATTCTGTTCAAGGTGGCCTATAGTAAACTTCCCACCACACTGACAGGACTTCAAAGCCAGAGCAATATTTCCACGGTCAACATTCACCAACGATATTCATCCAGCGTTCGGTAGTAAACAAGTCAGAATCCTCACAAAAATCAAGTGACTATGAAGCGAGTATCAGACCGACGTCAATGTTGGTCTGCTGCTCGCTTCATAGTCACTTGATTTTTTGTGAGATTCTGTCTTGTTTACTCCCAAATGCTGGAGAAATCTTGTCATTAAATGTTGGCCATGGAAATGTTGCTCTGGCTTTAAATTCTTGTTGGTGTGGTGGGAAGTTTACTATAGGCCACCTACAGAAGTCAACATTTTGTTCATCATTGGCAACCAAGTTCTTCTCAACTTCACAAACATAAACATTTAAGAACAAGACTCTGCAAAGCTCACATCCCTCTTGTTGGTACCATTTGAGATCGAGCAAGTACAATCCCCTGTCATTGCTTTCCTTTGCCTGCCTGAAAGCATGACGATCCACCCTATCTTCCACATCAGCAAGCTCAAGTACTACTAGGACCCCAACAAGAACTTCCCCGGCCAAGATGTCACACCTCTGCCTCCTATTCAGGTGAACGGGGGCACGGAGTACGTAATTGAAACCATCCTTGGACATTGGCACTCTGGAAAATTGACTGAGTATTCGGTCAAATGGTACGTCTAGGACACCGCGCACAAAATCTTGGAGTCGCACGACAACCCCTGAGATGTTGATCATCTGATCGATGGCTACTACCGTTGACATTGGTCTATGTCAACTTACGCGCTGGGGCGACAAGGTCAACAAGGGGATAAGTGTTACGTCCCCGACGTATACGAGTCCCAAAATTCCACCAGTGGGGATTTTCATCCTTAAATTTGTGGCCCACTATGTGTTGACCTTAGGGATTTTACGTCAATCAGCCAAGGGTGTTTTGGCCAGCTGCCCCAACCTTCACTTTTCCTTCTTAGAATTGAGAATCTTCCAGGATCTTTAGGTGCGTAGAGATGCACGGTTAATTTAACAAACTGATAATGCTCTGCTCTTTGAATAACCTTCTGCTGCGGTGATTACTTGACAGCTGCACATGCAAGTCTGATCTACTGTCTTACTGATTACGGTTGGACACTCGACCAAGAGGTTGCACACTTGGCACAAGTACATAGCTCTAGACCAGAGCTTTCCAACGGTACCAAGAACTCATGAAATGATGAACTAGACATGATACAATGAGCAAAACTAACTAGCTGCCTGCTCATAGCACAATACCACTAGAAAGTACAAAATGGTTTAAGTGTGAGAGTCCGGTGCGCGTGTGTGTCCGGAGCTTCAGCCAAGAGTGTGCAAGATGCTGGTTAATGCCGTGCCACACCGAGAAAACAAAGGTTGGCAAATTCCCAGCGCCCTTGGTATGCTCAACGGATGAGATCACCCAATTCACCGGCAAGTCCTCTCCTCCCTTTGATCTTTTGCTCATTGGTCTCAAGAGGACCCGGTACTCGCATCCTCAGTCATTTGACGACTCTGATCAAGCCACGATCTCGGTGTACCTGCCCACCGCACAATCATCTTTGATGAAACCCGTCAGTTCTTTCAAGAGGACCACCATCACTCAAAATCTCGGCCCTGTCAACAGCCGCAGTTCGATAATCGCTTCCGGTCGGCTGCCGGTCGCCTGCCCCTCCGGCCGGCAACATTGGAATCTCGCAGCTGTGTGCCACGCTGGCCGCTCGGTCTCTCCCCTTGCTCTTTCAACAAGCCACTGCAGTCTCTTGTGCAATTTCGGCCAGGATTTACGCACTTTGTCCAAAGTGTACTGTCAATATACAGGTACACTGAAAGGTCGTGACAGGCGCTGTGAGCGGGGTAGACTCTCGATATAACGCAACAAACCCGGCCTCCGGACAGGGTCCAGGGACTCAGTAGATGGGCAGGCAGGATGGGATAGAGAGTGGCAACCACTCTCCCACCTCTCTTGCTCCTTTTTCCGAGCTCTGTCCCGGAGCATGCCACTTTTGGCAGTTTTCAATTTCGAGCATAAAGTATGCCACTTTTCTACCTGCACTATGCCACTTTTCCAACATTCCTTTTGCAAAGGTTTTGACAACTTTGACCAATATCTAGCATGGTCGATAGAAGTGTCACAAAATGCATCAGTGTTTTGATATGTTTGTTGGACTTCTCAATGGCACTAGACGTTTGAACATTGTGCCTTGATATTCTCGTAACCCTCCAACTTCATGGCGGAGCGACCACTCACAGCGTGGCATCACTTGTCACTTGGCTGAAGCGCTAAAGACCCAACACATGCCTCATTATGATTCGTGTCATTGTATATGTATGCTAGACTTGTTTGATACTTGTCATGTAACAAAATTTACTGCTTTTTAGAAATTATCTACATGTCCCAATCCATTGAATCGTTTAGTGCTCCGTACCTCAACTTTGTGAACCACTCATGTTCCTCTTGGTGTAACATTGGACACCCAATTCTCAAATCGAACCGGTGGCCTTTTCATTCATTGAATGGGGGAGAAAGATCCATAGTCCGTATAGCGGAGGATAACAATAACTGTTCCTCAAGGCATATTACAAACTATGCGATTATGTGCAACGCCAAGGCCAACTCGGACATACGCCAAGCACTGTTCCTGAGAATCATCCGCAAGGAAATTGTGTTCCAGAAAAAATGTCCAGTGCGCATGCAGACAGGGAGTGTTACGTTGAGCAAACCAAAGATGGTTCACAGGGATGAGGTACGGAACAGGAGATCATTTGGGAAATTAGGAAGACTGGATAATCTAAGCAGTAGGTGTACCATGATGAAACGTGTCAAACATGTCAGAAACGTACATACGATAGCGAGAATCGGAATGAGCCATGTATTGAGTCTGGGGTACTTGAGTCAAGCAACGCGTCTGACGCTACATTGTGAGTAGTTTCTTTTGGAAAACTCTTCCAATGAATCGGGAGATTCCAAGAAAATTGAGTTGTGGGTTCATAAAATCCTATCACCATAAAAAGGTTGACCAAGCCATATTGAAATACTGAAGTAGTTCGTCTCTAGAAAATGGTGGAATATGTTAGAAAATTGACATACGGAACATCAAGGGTCAAGGAAGGTGGCCAAGATTCTCTTGGCCAGTTGGCGTAAGAATTTTGGAGTCAAATCACGGTGGACCAGACATTTAAGGAAAAAAATGCCCACTTACGTAGTTCAGGGACTTGTGTACGACTGGGACATAACACTTTCTTCCCATTTAGCCACAACATCCTAGTGCGTGATCATAACTAGGCCGGTGATGCCTGCATTAACTTTCAATCATGCCATTGAAGTCTAAGAGGTTTTTCTAGGGCTACCAACTGCTGTGCGCGACGTCACATCCGTTTCACTTGACCAGATACTCATTTGTCTTTCCGTGACCCCGATGTCTAAGGATGCCCTCAATCATGTATTCCGCATCCCAGTCCACTGGGATTGGAGGTGGAGGAGAAACAATCTGGCCAGGGAACTGCTCACATGGTTCCCGGTAGTACTTTATCTTGCTAGTATAAAAGACTGGGTAATTTCCATGTTGTCGGGTAGCAAATTTGGGTGAAGACCGGGATTCGCATTTGTTCAATCTCACATGGGCCCAGATACCGGGGCTTGACTTTTGAAAGCAACGGCAACCTTCACGGCAAATGGTGTAACACGGACGACCCTGACAGCCAACCCAGTGACGTGCTCCTTGGGCTTTGATGCAAAAAATCCTCCATGAGGTCGTATGTGAGCTAGGCGAGTGCCTTGATCCTGTACTTTGGCTCACGGAATCCTCGTAGGCCTCGTACTCTCCAAGATTGCCTCATGCAAGGCAGTTGCCAAGTTGTCGAACCTTGGAAATCACTCCAGTGAGTTGGCCAAGTTAGTCCCACCTTTCTTGGACACACCAACCCATTTGTACATGTCCAGGACTTGAACATGCCCTTGAGGACTAAAAAACCAGGAATGTTGTAGCCTGTACCATGGAAAACTCCCCATAGGAAAATTCCCGGTGAATCACGGTAAAATCCGTAAACTCATGTAGACTCCTACAAATTTGAAAGTGGTCGCACAGTGCTGAAGCCAAAATCTAGCGCAGTTATCGCCTCACTCCAACACTTCCCCTCGATAAGTGCGTTGGTGAAGGTAGAAGGACTCGGCCACACTTGAATTTGCTCACTGGCAAAGAAATCCATAATTTCTTGAGTCATCACTGAGTTTTCATGCGAGCAACAGATTCTGCTCTAGCTTTGGAAGGCAAGAGATGCAGTCCCCCTTCATTTCCTCTCCTCGGGTGTAAAGGAGATTCTTTTGGATCCAGAACTTGCTCATGGGTTCTCCCTCTGCGACAGATTCTTTCTTTTGATCCGTTTGAGGTAGCTTGGTTCAGCACCCAACCTTTTCATGGCCGCCTGGTTTTTTTATTCGTGGCAACGCCAGGTTGCACCTCAAGTGTCATGCTCTTAGTTGATAATTTAAGACCCTGTCTCCCACTGTTGGAGACCACGAATGACCTGTCCAGGAGCTATTTATGAGCATCTGACGGCGGAAGAAAGATTTTTGAAGCTCCTGTCTTGCTCCCTACTTGCTCGTGCAGTAGAAAAGAGCGCTTGGACCATTTGCCAGAGCATTCCTGCTTTTGGATCCAATCGTTGCTCGCCCCTTGGTGTTCTGCTTCGACCTCGCAAGGTCGTTCAAAGACCTGCTTTTGTCTTTGGATTTCGTAGTACGTCGGATCCAGTGTGGCGGTCTGACTCCCCTCCGGTTGTGTCCTCACGTCGACTGATTTCTTGGGTCAAATCATCGTTGGCGAGGCCCATTTCTGCTTCGTTGGCCGTCCTGTAGCGCCGCTGATTGGGTGCTTTTGTCCTGTACAGCGAGCTGCTGTGTCAGCTCGCACTGAACTGCAAAATTCGCAGTTTGCAGCTAGGAGCAGCGAAGAGCCGCTCGTGATAACGAGCAACTCCTCACGCGGCCACTGGCGCTCGCAAAAGCGAGCGCCATTCTTGCAGCTGCCTTACCGCAGGAGACTGCCTTTCCATATTTGGAACTCGGCTTTGGCTTCTGCTCGCCCCCCTCCACGCGATCGCCGACGAGTAGCTGACGTTGGCATGAGGTGCATGGCACCCAAGTTGAATGCGGGTGGTAAAAAAATATTTGTAAAACAATCACCGACGAAAGTGTTTGCTCTCTGAATTTTGTAGAAATGTCTGCAGCTACTGCCGAAGGTTGATGTCGGGGATTTTGGAGAAACTCTTGCTCCTCATCCCCCTGCCACTCCTCTTGCGGGTTGAAGCAACATTTTCCCGACACCACCGTCATGCCAAGAAATGCTAGTGGTGTGGAGAGGCAAGTGGCTACGTTGATGATCTTGTCGTGGGCAGTAAGTTTCTCGTAGTCAAAGTAAGAATTTTCATGCCCACTGCCAAGAAAAGTTTCAGGATCAGAGGAACCACACTGAGTGTTGAACTTATACTTTGAAGCCGAGAGAATCATTGCAGGGACCGTTGAAGTAGCTGTTGTGCTCCCCCTTTCTGTTGCACGGCCCGAAGTCACCTCGTTGTGTACCAAAAAAGAGAATGCACCAATGGCAAGCTTGCCATTGACCACAGGTGATTTTTCCGAGCCATCGTGCTCCTTGGATAATGTGAATCTATTCCGTCGGCTGCCACAACGATGTTGTGTGTGCCTCCAAACGGCGTGCAATCCCTGTTGATTTGTTGTAGCAAAGGAAATACAGGGGTTCTTTCCAGTAGTTGGGCCCCAATTTAGCCTTATCATGCCGTTGGAGCAAAGGTACCCTTCACCGAAGGTTTCACCTTCACTGTTTTTTAGTGAGATCCGTTCCCCATTGCTGATAATGTGCACTCCTTGCTTTAACAACTCTCCAAGCGATAGGAGGTTGAAAGAAATCCCAGGGATAAACAGCACGTTATCAAATTGCACGTGAGCTCCCTTGTACCCTGTCAGTGTCATCTTCCCTTAGCCTTTCACTGGCACACGCCAATTGTTTGCTATGGTGACGTAGCTTTTGTCATTGTACTGAATGTGTTGGAGGCAGGATCTGTCAAACATAACGTGTCACGTGCACCCACTGTCCAGGTACCACATGTTTTTCGAGCAGACTCGCTCGGTACTCGGAATTTCCGAGACATGGAATACAAATCCTGAGAAGTTGAACTACTTCTTTTCCACTCCAACAGTCACCTTCTGCTGAGTATGCTGATCTTCTTCATCACTCTCCTCCTCTCACCATCGGAATCCTCTGAGTGCTCCTCCTTGCTCTTGAGTACACTCCTTATCTCTCAGCCGCTTCCTACAAGACAGCCTGATGTGTCCAGGTTGCTTGCAGTATTAGTACTTGCGCACAAGCTGAGGTTTGACATGCTTGTCGTTGGAGTTTCCACAGGGTGTAGATGGCGATGTTTTATTCTGCTCAAGTGTAGGAGTTGAGTTCATGGCAGAAATCTTTTATGTCGGATGGGACACGAGGGTAGTGCAAGCTGCAGGGTATGTTGGATAGGAAAGAAGACGTATCTTTTCCTTTGCAAGCTTGCGATCGCGCTCTTCTGTCAACAACATCTTCCACACGTACGCCTCCTCCTTGAACTTCAGCAGCTGCCTCACTTCCTCCCAATTGCCGATCAGTCCGTTGAGGAGGAAGGTCACAAAGACTGGCTCCAAAATAGGAGCGTTAGTAACTGCAAGCTGGTCGCGTAGTGACTTGGCTTTGATGATGTAGTCCTCAATGCTTGTGAAGTTGCTGAAGCTGATGTGAGAAAGCTTTGTGAGGAGGTGAGACTTGAAGGTAGAGTCTCCTGACATATAGGTTTGTAGGAGGTACGGCCACGCATGATGAGCAGGTTCGCTTGATCCCTCAAACATCGTGATTGCCTGTTGGATGCGCGGAGGAAGCTGGTTATCCATCACCATGTACGGAGCCTTGGTGCAGTAGCTGAACTCTACCACCGCTTGTGGTGATGACCCCAATGGTGGCGGTGAGTAGTGCCCATTGTAGAACTCCCATAGGCAATCAATCTGAGCGACCTGTTTGAACTTGTGTATTCGGTGTGGGAGGTTCTCACCTTCAAACTTGTCGACCTTGATCTTGTGCAGTTGCAAGGATGCTGCTACTACAGGCACTTTGATCTCCAGACCTCGGAACGGCATACTTTGTCGTACTAATGGTTGGGCAGGCACAAGATACTGTTGCATGGGTAGTACTAGAAACGGCTGTCCTTGAGGCATTCCTATAGCTGATACAGGCTATGCCTTGTAGGCTTGCGGCATAGGAGCCGAATGAGCCTGTTGGTGTAATGCCAATGGTGGTATCCCCGGCATCCCTTGAGAATGCGCTAGGAACTATTGTGCCACACCTCCCTTTGTAACTACCCCAGGCTGCATCTGCTGGGAGAAAGCTGGTTGCACAACTGGTGGAGGACTTCCATGAGGCACATGGGCAGATGATGCTTGTGACTGTTGTTGCCACTGCATCGGCTGCACTTGCTGCTGAAGTTGCTATTGTTGCTGCATCATCTGTTGATGCATCTGCCCCTGCTGTTGAAACAGAGCTAGCTGTTGTTCTATCTGTGTATTTTGTGCTGCTAAATCTGCACATGACTGCTGCAATTGCTATGTGTGTGACGCTTGAGACGCATGTGTGAGATGCTCTTGCTATCGAAGGAGCTTTTGAGCTCCAAGCTGTTACCTCAATGTCTCACGTTCCTGCTCCAGAGCTTGACGCGCCAATGCTTCTTGCTTCGCCATGTGCTGCGCTTCCTCGACCAAGCGTTGCGCTTCTGCTCCTTGCCTTTGTGCCTGATTTGCGATATGGTGTCCCTGCTCTTGACCCATGCGTAAACCATGTAAGACAGACTGATTGTCCAACGGAGGAGAACCCTCTCTTGGATGTTGAGGCTCCATGTCAGTCATAGAGACTTCTCACTCCTTGTTCCTTGTGCACAATCCGTGATTCGTGCACCTCTCCACTCTCTAATGCTGACATATGAATGTGGAAGACTCTTCCACCAACACCTAGCTGTAGCTGCTGCGCTTGCTATTTGCACGTGCTTGATTGCTCTGATACCATGTTGGAATTTTGCACGACCACAGTCAAGGGTTGGTTGGCCTCGCTGTCGTGCCAAAACCTTTGGTGTGCCAAACAATGCTTGTACAAGTGCTGAGAAATGAATGCGGAAGCTCTCATTGTATTGTAAGAATACAAAGTACTGCAATGATATGCACAAGCTCAGCAACATCCTATAAATAGCTCAATAAAAGAAACTTGACAGAGCCTGGCCCAAACTATGCGCAACGTCTTGCTATGCGTCCAGCCTTGTAGCAAGAGTCTTGGCATGTCAATGGTCTTCCGGGTTGACAGGCCTTCAAGATGTGAGGCAACCTCCTATCCACGCTGGCACAATTCCGCCAGAGTGAGTGGGTTGTCTAAACCTCCAAGAAACTCGAGCAGCACCGAGATCTAAGTCAGGTACGCGGACCAAGTGGTTCGCAGACGTGCGGAATAGTTGATGCTGGTACAATGGAGATGGAGAGACTGGAATTGGTTACTAGATCCACAAGTGGTGATCCCTTTTATACTACTGCGCTAGCGGGTAGTCGTCCTGGAGGTCCAGGCTGCTTCACTGAAGGTGGCTGTCCCGGCGGTCCCAACCGTTAAACAGTAATGTGACGTCATACATTGGAAGTGACGATGATGATTTAATAAATCCTCCACGAGGTTGTATGTGAGTTAGGTGACTGCCTTGATCCTGAAGTGGCTCACGAAAACCTTGTAGCCTTTGTACTCTCCAAGATTGCCTCATGCAAGGCAGTTACCAAGTTGTCAAACCTTGGAAATCACTCCAGTGAGTTGGCCAAGGTAGTCCCACCTTTCTTGGACACACCAACCCATTTGTACACGTTCAGGACTTGAACATGCCCTTGAGGACTTAAAAAAGAGGAATGGTCTAGCCAGTACAATGGAACATTCCCCATAGGAAAATTCCTCGTGAATCACAATAAAATCCGTACCTTCATGTGGACTCCTCCAAAAGTGATACCGACTGCACATTCCTCAAGCAAAAATCTAGCGCAGTTATCGCCTCAGTCCAACATTACCGAACCTATTTGTGTCATCTTCTATTGTAATGTGCATTTAATGTCCTTTGATTCTGGTTGGAAGAAAACTCATAGTATGTGTATTCAGGTCTGAAACATACACTCACCTCCAAGTGTACAAGGCAAAGATACCCACTAGGAAGTAGAGAGGCGATTTCGCCCTTGAAGTCGAACCTCGCCGACTTCAAGGGCGATGTCCCTCCCTTCTGACATTGGCGCCGTCGATGTCAGAAGGGAAAACTACGACAACGGCCGACTTCAACTTCAACGGTCCTTGCCATCAAACCAGAAGCAAACCCCTTTGTTACACTGGGGGTTTGAGATTTTATGTTTTTACTTACCTGGGCACCTGCAAGGCCCCATGGTAGTGTGGCCTGGCAAGTTCCCTTTCTAGTAACAGTGCACCCATCCAAACTCAACGGTTGAACGAGCCGAACAGTGCAATTTAAATGTTTGCGATTGCAAACTATCAAACCCATCTGGGCAGCCCCCCCCCCTCCCCCCTCCCCTAAACTTTAAGAAAATCCCATAATTGCCTTTCGCATTTCTATGATACATCTCCTAGTACACTTGCCAGGTACACTTGAGGCACGTTTTGGGGGAGGTTTGTGACTCAGTGTCAGAGTCCTCTTATGCAACGAGTATGGACTAAGGTTATTGAAAATACACAAGTTGTATTTCAGAGTGTCCCTCGCCGACTTCAAGGGCGATGTGTCTCCCTTCTCTCTTTGGTGGTCTCCCTATACCCCGTCCAGCATCGCCCGGGCCAGAGGTTGGCCTCCCCACAAAGCAGCGAACGGAGGACTTTGAGACACCTCCACCTTGTTACGATTGTGAGGAGGGATTTGATTGCTTGGAGACCTTGTTTCAGGTGTGGGCAGATTCCGAGAGCGTCTGGCCTTACTACCATATCCGAAACAAGACTCACAATGCTCACCACGTCCAGACAACAACAAGAGTGATGTGCGGTCTTCTCTATGCCATGCCGCGGGAGACAATGGACGACTTCCGTCCCTTTCTCAGTGAGAGCGGGCCCGAGACTAGAGCAGATCCGCGCCATGGCTGGGAGCATTCCCTGACACTTCTCGCTGCAAAGACCCATGCTACGAGGCAGCCCGACTACATGAGTTTCACTCCCTCTGTCAGGGTCCCACAGAGAATGCGAATGCCTACAGGAGGGGCGTGATGCACCTTTACACGCACCTTGGGATCGGTGGCAGGACGCAGTTGTGGGCACATGACACCATCATGATGGGGGCACACTTGGACCACGTGAAACTCTTTACGGGCTTCGATTGTGTGGCTCTTTCTTAGTTGTTAGAGTCACTCCATTGGCCCATCGCTACTTCCTCCAGGCCACATCGGCTCATGAGGCTGCCATCGCCCATCAACAGAGTCCAATTGTTGCAATAGTGACTGCGAACCCTCCTACGCCTCTGTCCCAGCTCACCAATCCCACGTCCACTTCTTCCTCCTCCTCCTCCTCTAACCCGAGCAGCGACACTCAAGGCATTGCTGCCGGCTTTACATGGGAAGAAGGGGAAGAAGCGGTGCGACAAGGGATAGCAGCGGGATGAACAGCACGCGGCGCATACTGGCAGTGTACCTTCTGTCCATAGTTGCAACTCTAGAGGCACTGACCATTTCACGGAGTGTGAGCAACCCCTTGACTGGACTCGGATCATGCGTGCACTTCAGGCAGCACACATGCAGCGGATTTGCACGAGTGACACATAGCTGAAGCGCATCGCGACCACAATTGCATCACATACATTTGTTGCTCCAGGCATCAGCTATCGGCGCTTTGTACCCAGGGAGGTACAAGTTTGTTGTCACAGCAAAGTGGTCCCGCGACAGCTTATCTTACTACGTTTGTCACCCGTGATGATTCTTGTGGTGGAGCTTAGTTGGCGTGCGATGAGGATGGACCTGACACTACCGACAGGCTTGATGAGTCACACATTCGTGCTGTTTGTCGTAGTGACTTTATTGTGTAGGGTCCTGTTCCATTTGTTCGGTCCGTTTGCACAAGGTCTGAGCAGTCGTTACAAGTGTAGGGAGTTGGAGTTGTGCAATTCGATGGTCCGTCTGGCCCCTTGTACATTTCTCATGTGCTCTTGTCCCCGCTCTAAAGCTCAGCCTGCTCTCTAGTTGTGCATGCACCAGGATGGGTCTCATCGTTGAGCACTCTGCAAACTATGCCACAATGACTGCTCTTGACACACGTGCCATCATGCTTCGTGCCTCTGTTACTAATGACCTCTATCATGTGTCTCCTTGCATTGCCTTTATTTCTTCTCCCCGATCCTCTTTTACACATGTTTTTGTCAGTGGTGTTCTCTCCCCTGAGCATAAATGCTTATTCTATCGTTCCTTCTGACATGTGAGCTTAGACACGGTGTTTAAGCTCATTTAAACTCAGTAAGCCCTCCGTCTTGACGCAGCTTCCTTTGAGGAGCCATTCAAGACTGATCGTCTTTTATAAACTCACGGTAAGATGCATCGCTGCTCTTACCCTGAATCCTCCTCTCGGGCATTGCGTCCACTAGAGCTGGTCCATTCCGACCTTCTCGGTCCTCTACCAGTCAAGTTCCTCTATGACCGGGGTTGACATGTTCTCACTCTCACAGATGACTTCACTTGGGTCTATAGCTATCGTGACAAGAGTGACACCGCACTGGCAATCCACCTGTTTCTTGTGATGGTTGATCTTCAGTCTCGTCACACCCTGCACACGTTCCGCTCCGATCATGGTGGTGAGTTCTCAGGCGGGATGGATGCCTACCTTGCTGAGCACAGTTTCTTTCACATGCTTTCTACCTCTGCTACACCATAGCAGAACAGTGTGTCCAAGCGTCGCAACCGCACCATGGAGGATGTGGTTTGTGATATGCGGCCTGAGTGCAGTCTTCGGAGTCCTTTGCCTTTGAGGGCTTCTTTTACATGATGTGGGTCTGGAACCGCTTGCCGCATGGTCCACTTCTTCACCATGTTACGCCGTACGAGTTGTGATTTGGCCATCATGTTGATCTGTGTCTAGCCCGCGTTTGGCGGTCCCTCGCCTGGTACATCGAGGACCAGCACGGGTCCAAGGTCTCACCTCGCGGATGAATGTGTACCTTCCTTGGCATCTCCACGTGATTAAAGGCGTGGGTCTTTTGGGATCCTGCTCGCCATCGCATTGTTGAGTTTCGAGATGCTCTCGTCTTTCAGGCTCTAACCTATCACAACCTGTGCCGCATTCTCTTGCTTGCTGCCGACCACGTTCCCACTTGTGTGGCCTCCTGTCAGATGGGGGAGTCTAGTCTCGCGGATGGGTTTGTCCAGGCCTCCTTACTTGTGGTCCGATCTCCGGCTATTGAAGATCCGTCCATCGTGGCTCTGGGATCAGTAGCCTCATCAGTCCCCCCTGGCACACCTTGTTCCATGCCGGTGTCAAACCCCATTGGCACAGTTGATTCCTTCCCAATGTTGGTCCCCTATGACACACTTGATCCCGTGTGGGTGTAGACCCCTTGAGCACATCTGATTTCGTGCGAGTGTCGGTCCCCTGTGGCACACCTGATGTCTTGCCAGTGTCAATCCCTTCTGTCACACCCACTCCTGTGCATGCACATATTTCACTTGTGGCTATGGCCCAACAGCCTTCTCCGTAGCCTGAGGTGAGAACCTCTTCATTGGGCTACTCCCTCTTGCCTGGTGGTCGTCTCCCACCACTGACCTTTAGGGCTCAGTGGTCTACTAAATCAAAGCCTAGACGCTCGACTCATATTGTTCAGAGTGGCAAGCATGGTACAAAGGCCCTTGGTCTGAGTGTCTAGGCACATCACACAAAGGTGCATTTGGCATGACCTGTTGGCCACGAGTTGGTCTCCTAAGAGATCTCAGTTTGCTTGCAATGTTGCAGCCGACCTTGTCGTGGTCAGACTGAGTCCGGAGGCATGTGTCTTAGCCACTCGGAGCTCTCCCTCAGCGAAGCCTAATCCAAGCACGTTAAAGGAAGCACTCTCAGCCTATGATGCAGACTTGTGGCGTGCTGCTTGTGAGGCTGAGCTCATAGCAATCTGTTAGCACGGGTCTACTAGCTTGTCGACCACCCGCCTGGGAAGAAGGCTCTACAAGCCAAGTAGATCTTTTGCAAGAAGGTGAAGCCTACTGGCACACTGGATCGCTTCAAAGCTTGCTGGACGGCCAAGGGATTCTTGCAACTTGAGGGTGTAGATTTCACTAACACCTTCACACCCGTTGGCCGCATGACCATCGCTCACGCTCTGTTCGAGGTTGTTACTCACCACAACTGGGAGCTGCACCAGATGGATGTGAACAACGTGTTCCTTCACATCACTTTAGAGGAGGAGCTCTATATGGTTCTGCCAACTGGTTTCAAGGTTGGTGACAAGGTCTGGCCCTTGCGCAAGGCCCTGTACGGCCTGAAAACGTCACCCAGGTGCTGGAACTTGGAGATCACCCACACACTCAGATGTGTCGGTTACATGCAGAGTGACGCGGACCCGTTCTTCTTTCTCAGATGGACAGGTGAGACCCTCACTGTTGTTATTTGAATGCCCCTTGGCCACTAGTCTCCAGAATTGGCGAGTAGTGGACGGACCAGGCATGCACTGCTCATGTGGAGCAAGTCCCCTGGGTCCGGTCCAACAGACCAGGCATGCACTGTCCTTGTTCAAGGATAAGTCCCCTGGGTTTTTCTGATGATGGCTATTCAGATTGT
>SZWC01005536.1:40322-50733 GCA_023375785.1 Penium margaritaceum
GCAACAAGTACACCTTCCGAGAGGCTGTTCTCACTAGGCCGCCACGTCATTACAGACTTCAGACAGAGCCTGATTGACCTGACAATTGAGAACCTTATGTTGCTGAAGTCGTGGGTGAACGACCCGGCACTTGCAGACTTTCCAGTGGCTCCAAACGGAGAAGTGGCACCAGAATTGGAATCTGAAGAGAAACGTGTGAACCTTGTCCGCCGTGCAGCACATGTGGCTCTGCAGGAGGATGGTGATGACGCAGACGGGGATGAGCTTGATGACGACGATGTTGCTGATGTGGGAGAGGACAACGGTGCTCCTGGCAGTGCCTGTGGTGTTGAGGCAGAAGCATGACAAATGTTCATTGAGGAAGAGCAGGCATGCCGTCATGCAGTCCATTAGGGGAACAGGCATGCCGTCATGCGGTTCATTAGGGGGGCAGGCATGCCTTCGTGGGGTCCATTAGGCAGGGTAGGCATGCCGTCATGCAAGTGAAAGTGGGGTTCTTCTTACATGTCACATTTCAGATTGTCATTAGCCACAAGGTTTCCTTGCACTTTGAAGTGTACAACAGACTTTTCCATGAAGTGCAATTGTCATCATGTCAATTGGAATTGAATTGAGTGTGTGAAGTGTAATTCTCCTCATGTCACATGGAATTGTACTGAGTGTGTGAATTTCGATTCTCCACATATCACATGGAATTGTATTGCTTTAAAAACTAGAAGGATTCGATGGATTCGTGAATCCATACGGATTCGCAAATCCGGGTCTTGGATTTGTGAATCCGAATCCACCCCTGGATTCGAATTCACGAATCTGAATCGAAGTCAGGATTCGCGAATCGGATTCGGTGTGCAGCCTTACCCCCAGGTGTGTGGGATCTTCCACCTTTAAGGCATCCTGCTCGTAGGGCGTGAGAGGTGTGGAAGCCATGGTTACTGCGCCAAGAAGGTCGCTAAAGCGCTCCCCCACAACGCGTGAGTGTCTTGCCTGATGCAGTAGTAGAGTCCGACGTGTGCAGTCTCTTACCATCTCCATGCCAAGAAACTCCGTTACAGGACCAAGGTCATTCATCCTGTAGGCAGTCTGGAGGACAACCTTGGCCTTGTTCACGGCCTCCAATGAAGGAGACGCGATCAGAAGGTCATTGACATAGACCAGGATGGCGGTGAATTGGTTAGACGTCCGTTGCATAAAGAGAGAGGGATCTGCCTCGCTCTGTACATATCCCGCACGAGTCAGGGTGCTAGTGATCTCCTGGTTCAAACGCCGAGGAGACTGCTTGAGGCCGTACAAGGACTTGCGCAAGCGCCAGACGTTGTCACCGTCCTCAAAGCCAGGTGGCTCAGCCACGTCAATCTCCTCATCCAGAGAGCCATGGAGGAACGCATTGTTCACATCCATCTGGTACAGTTCCAAGTCATGCTGAGTCAGTACACCAAACACAGCTCAAGCTGAGGTCATGCGGCTGACAAGGAAAAATGTGTCAAAGTAATCGATGCCCTCAATCTGACAGTACCGCTTGACGACCAAGCGAGCCTTGTGGCATTCCTGTGAGCCATCCGGCTTCACTTTCTTGCGAAAGAACCACTTGACCTGAATAGCCTTCCTCCCAGGTGGAAGGTCAACTAGCTCGCAAACTCCGTGCTCTCCGATGGTGCAAAGCACATCCTTGCAGGCAGGGTGCCAAGCGTCAGCATCCTGTGATGAAAGAGTTTCCCTTAGTATGACCAGGTCAGGGGCCATCAATGGAGAGCTCTGCGTGGCAAGAGCGCACGCCTTAGTGCTAGGTCTGAAGACCACAAGATCGGTACTACATCACAAGCGACGTGAAAGTCGCGAGTGATGAGGTCGTGCCCTAGAGGAGACGCTCAATGTAGCTCTATGTGCTCAGTGCGCACACTCAGGCCTAGGGCCTTTGTGCCGGGATCGACACTGGCGATGCTATGAGCAGAGCGCCAAGGTGCAGACCAGACACTCGCTGAGCTCCGGAGTCCAATGGTTGAAGACGACCGCTAGGTTCATGGGAATAACCCGGGCTCGAGGGGCACACCTCAGGCTGAGGAATGGAAACAGTCGCAGCTTGAGAGGGCTGAGGCAGGGGAACTGGTGATGCCGTGCGAGGAGGTGCGGGTGTGGGCGACACGGGACTCGGTGTGACAGTAGGAGCATGTGAGCCAGGTCCACGCACAGAGGTAGGACTGCCGGTGGATTCAGGTACACTCACACGAGTATGCACAGGTACAAAATCATGGGTACATGTGGGGTGCAAGAGGATATGGGTAGAATCCGGCGATGCTGGAAAGATCTCTGGATCGACAGTGATGATCACTGGGTCATCAAGAGCCGGAGAAGTGGAGGGAGGTCAAACGAACACATCAAGGTGGCGAACGGTGCTCGTAGGCATAGAATCCCCCATCCGTCGAGAGACCTCACACATGGAAACATGTGTGACGGACAGCGACATAATCGAAGTCAAATCACAGTAGGTGAGGGACTCAAAGTAGAGCGCATTGCGGGATTCAACAAGGCGACAACAAGTAGGATCCCAGTAACGCCATGCGTCGGACCGCGGGGAGATGCCGACAAAGGCACACAAGCAGCCCCGCGGTGAGACCTTGGACCCCTGCTGGTCCTCGTTGTACCACACAGAAGCGAAGGATCCCAAGACGCTAGCAAAGCGCAAGTTAGCACGGTGACCAATCCAGAGCTCATACGGTGTGACGTGGTCCGGAAGAGGACCGTGCGAAAGGCAGTTCCAGACCCAAGTAATGTAGGCAAAGCTTTTAATAGTAAAGGATTTCAGAAGACCAAATTCAGACTGTATAGTGCAAAACGCATCCTCCATGGTGCGGTTCCAACGCTCAGAAACACCATTCTGCTGAGGAGTAGCAGGAGCGGTGACCTGGTGAAAAATCCCGTGCTCGGCAAAGAAGCTATCCATCTCACCAAGAAACTCCCCGTCGCGATCCGAGCGGAAGGTGTGCAGCGTGTGGCGCATCTGTCGCTCAGCCATCACTAGCTAGAGGCAAACCGCGAGAGCGGCGTCACTCTTTTGGCACAGGCTGTAGACCCATCGCATCCGGGTGAATTCATCAGACATGGTCAGAATGTAGCAACCCCAATCGGATAGAGACTCGGCAGGAAGGGGACTAAGAAGGTCCGAATGGACTAACTCGAGAGGGCAAAGTGCGCGTGAAGGTGAGTTGGGGAGTGCAACGATGCAACTTACCCTAAGCACAGAAGAAGCAGTCGGTCTTGGGTGGCTTCTTGAAAGAATCCGCGTCAAGACCGAGAGCGGGTTGTGTCCGAATGAGCTTCAACACGATGTCGGAGCCTACATGACACAAGCGGTGATGAAGCAATCACTGGTGCTTGGGAAAGAGAACAACAGTGACAAAAACACGAGCGAAAGAGGAGGGGGAGCAAGGAGTAGAAGTCCGAGAGACACGATACAAGTCATCGACAATAGAGGCACGAAGAACAACGCTACAAGTGGCAATGGCAGTCACAGTTGCGGACTCTGCAGTGTACTCCACAAAGAGTCCCATCAGTGTGCAAGCACGCACAGAAAGCAAATTGAGCTCAAGGTCAGGCACAAACAGCAACTCAGAAAGATACAGGGGGCCAGACAGACCATTGAAGCATACGACCCCAACTCCCTGGACTGGTAAGGACTGACCAGAGGCGGACGGAAGAAATAGACGCAACAGGGCCGAGAACAACGAAATCACTAGGACGACAAGTCATGTGATGAGTGGCACCTGAGTCGATGATCCAAGTGCCACTGGAATCATGACAAGAGGACGTCACTGTACAATGGGCAATGGAACACTCGGCCTCAAACGAACGCTGGGCAGTAGGTGGGGAGGAACGACGAAGGGCACAAAGGTGAGACTCATGAATCCAATCTATACACTCAGGCCCATCTTCATCGCATGCCGACTGTGCCTTCCTCACATGAGTCATCCTTGTCAGGATGAGATCCACGTGGTGCGGTCCCGACGTTTGTCTGATTCCTTCGGCGAATCTGAGACTGAGCATGAGCTTTCTGGTCGCCTCACGCTATGTGAGCAGGAATTTAGAGACAGTCAGTTTGCGAAGGGAATAACGTCATTTTGCGTTAGTTTTTTAACATGAACATGATCACAAAATTTATAGGGCTAGTCATGAGCTTTCCAACGCACCAAACCGCGTGCGATTCGGCCAAGCATAGCTCAAGGTATGCTTGTCGAAGCGCAGGTCTCACCCACCACAGAAGCCTGACGCCGCCACTCGCCGTGGCGCCTTCATTCACGTGCGAAGCGCCTTTCCCAAGGTGCATGTCCCATTGCACATGGTTTATGGGTCCCCTCTACTGTTTCCATGCACCCTACCCACTTTTGGGTCGTGTTTGGTGATGGGGTGTGACGAGGTTCGAAACCTGTCCGCGGACCTGCAGTCAGAATTTTGACTAAGTCCCAGAGTAACAAAACGTATTACTGAGTTTCGGACGTCGAGCCAGGATTTTGGCCAAGTCCCTCAGTAACAACCTGCACTACTGGATCCGGTGGATGATCCGCCGGATCAGGTGGATCATCCACGAGACGCCTTGGCAGGCCTATCAGAGCATTTTCTCCACATGGTATTTTTGTTACTCGGTCCGATCGATCATCGACCGGATTTCGAGTCGCAGCCGGCTCCCAGAGCCGCTGCGCATACCCCAACTTTGGAAAGCCATATCTCACTTGATACTTGTCCGATTCCGGCGAAACAACTTCCACCGGATTCAGCGACTTGTCAACTTTTTAGGGGCAATCCTCCATTTTAGTATCCGAGCAAATGGCGAGTCGCCAGATCCGCCGGAGCAGAGTTTCCATTTTCAGGCGGCTCGTCAGCGCCTCCCGGCGCCGCACTTGGGCATGCGGAGGGGCAATTTTTCAACATTCTCCCCCTTGCACCTTCCATGCCCGCTGCTCCTGCTTGCTCTCACTCATCTTCTGCTGCGCCCTCCAGCCCATCATAGCTGGTCATCCCAAGTCCGGCCACGCTCATCGCGTGCCGGTCTGCGGGTTGCGCTTTGGTCAAGCAATCCGCAAGCATGCTGTGCGTGCTGCAGTGCTGTAGCACCACCTGCCCCTTCTCGACCATGTCCCATGCGTAGTGATAACGCACGTCAATGTGCTTCATCCTCCTGTGCTGCGTCGGGTTGTTGGTCAACGAGATGGAGCCGCTGTTGTCCTCGTGCACCACCGTAGGCTCCAGCTGCGGCACGCCCAGCTCCCCTAGCAACCTGCGGAGCCACACCGCCTCCTTGACCGCCTCGGCCAGCGTGATGTACTCAGCTTCCACTGTGGATGTGGCGACACAGTCCTGCTTCCTCCTGCACCACGAGACCGCTGCACCAGCAAGGAAGAACACGTAGCCGAATGTGGACTTCCGCTTGTCCACATCGCCAGCGTAGTCTACATCCGTGTAGCAGACCAGACGCAAAGGGTCCACCCTGTCAACCGGCCTGAGGCAAACGGACTAGAAAACAGGGCCGACACAATAGCACCTGCCGTCCGCTCCTAGCATTTCAGCTAGGAGAAGATATCACCCTCAGGATCACGGTTCCACACTGAGCAGTTCCTAAGCAATCACTTGCTAGCAACTGTGTCCACTTAACACTTGCTCACTTTCGCGCGAGGTGCTAGTCAAAGACTAACTCCTGGGGCTTAGACCAACCAGTGTCTTCTTTATACTGTTCCTTAGTTGGACAACTCTGTGAGGAGCATCTAAGGCCAGATTGTGTAATTAGAATGAGGAATGAGCCTGGTACATATAGTCCTAGGCCTGACTTCTAAGGTGTGTGGGTAGTGACACTTTTGGGGTGGTCACTCCACACCACCTCACCAGTCCGCCAATTGGCGCATCCACTGACCGCCAAGTGGCGCACTCTCCTCATGCATGGAGAAATGTCTAAGAAACTTCCCNTGTGCTAGAAGGTCAAAAAACCTCCTGCGCACATCAAGGCTCGATCGCAGGACCTGTTGTCCCTAAGTCCAACATGCTATCTGTTGCGCTACACTTCTGGTGTCTCTCTTGGAATTGCACCATGAATAAGGTTTGGGGGACTTACTCCAAGGGAGCAGTGCATGCCCAACCTGTCCGTCAACCCATAGCAGTGGCCATGGGGCATAGAAGAACAACAATCTCTCCCTTGCACCGTAGGCCACCTGTTGTGGTAGCTTTCTTCGGCATGAACCTGTAGCTCTAGGTTGTGTTTGTGCATGTCAGATTTTTTTTTGGTCTTTAGTTCTCATCTCTTGCATCCACCATGCCGACTCCTCGAGCACCTGCAACATGCAAATCACTGTCTAGAAGCTTTGTCAAGAAGTCCGCAAGCATTTTCTTGGTTGCGACGTGCTCCAGTTCCACGAGACCCTTGGCGATAAGGTCACGTGAGTAGTGGTACCGAATATCGATGTGCTTTGTACGCCGGGAGATCATGTCGTCCTCTGCCATAGCCATGGCACTTTGGTTGTCGATGCGGATGACCGTTGCCTCCTCTTGTGGTGCCTTGATCTCATCAAGCAAACTGCGAAGCCACTGTGTTTCCTTGTACACTTCGGAGAGTGCAATGTACTCCGCCTCAGCAGTAGAAAGCGAGACGCAGTCCTGCTTCCCGCTTGCCCACGAGACCGCACCACCGTTGAGAAGACAAACAAACCCTGAGGTGGACTTCCTGTCATCAATCCGTCCTCCCCAGTCCGCGTCAGTGTAGCATGTCAGCCGCAGCAACTCTGATCCTTCTAGACCTCCAAACCGGAGTCCGACGTGCCGAGTCTTTTTGAGGTAGCGAAAAATCTGCTTCACGACTTGCCAATGTTCTGGCCCAGGGTTGGCCACAAACCTGCTCACCTGACCCACTGCAAAAGCAATGTTAGGTCGTGTTCCCACCATTGCATACATGAGGCTTCCAATGGCGGACTGGTATGGAATGTTTTGCATCTCCCGCCGGTCTGCCTCGTTGCTTGGTGACATGGAGGAGGAGAGCTTGCAATCGGAGGGCATGGGGGTGCTGACGGGCTTGCAGTCCTCCGTGTTGTAGTGCTTCAAGATGTCTATGATGTACTTGATCTTGTTGAGCTTGATGGTACCTGCTTTGCGCTTGCGGTGAACAGCAATCCCGAGGTAGTACTCGAGAGGTCCCATGTCCTTCATCTTAAATCTGCTGGCCAGATTCTTCTTGAGGTCCGTGAGGGCCTCGTGCGAGGAAGAACACATGATAAGATCATCCACGCACAACGCCATAAGTAGCAAGCCACGTTCGTCCTCCCGCACATGGACGCTGGGGTCATTCTTGCAATGTGCCAAGGAGATCTCAGCCATGAAGCTGTCCATCTCCTTGTACCAGATCTGTGGGGCCTGTTTCAATCCGTACAACGCCTTCACCAGCTTGCACACCTTACCCTCGGGTGCTTTGACACCTTCCGGTACATCCATTAGCACCTCCTTGTCGAGCTTCCCATAAAGGAAGGCTGTCTTCACATCCATCTGGTGGATCTCAAGGTCTTTGGCGGCAGCGACAGCAAGCAGGGACCTGATGGAGGCAAACGTGACGACCGGTGCGAAGGTCTCATCGTACTCAGAACCTGCGCGCTGTGAGAACCCTTTCGCCACGACCCTTGTCTTGTACTTGTCGATGCTATCATCTTGCTTCCGCTTCAACCTGAGCACCCACTTTGAGCCCACCACGTGAGCGTTAGCGGGTCTGTCCACCAGCACCCATGTGCCATTTTCTTCGATGGACGCGAGCTCGCTGTCCACCGCCTCCTTCCACTTGGCCGCATCGGGCCTTGCCAGCGCTTCAGCCACAGTGAGCGGCTCTCCCTGAGCCAAACAGGACCAGCTCAGTCCAGTCCAGCTTCCAGTGTCAGCGTCGTACTTTGGAGTTTGTTTTCTTTGTCGTGTGCTGCGACGTTGCATTGCTGGTGGATGTTTGCCATGCTGTTGCTCCTGTGGTGTTGGCTGCCCTGGAGTTGAATTTTCCTCTTTTGAAGAGCCACTGGNGTGGGATCAAGCATCTCTTCCTTGCCTGGTTTCCTCTCGTCAAAGGTGACATCCCGGCTGGTGATGAGTCTTCTTCCTGCCAGGTCCCACAAGCGATATGTCTTGTGGGCCGTCTCATAGCCCACCATAACGCACTTTTGTGCTCTTGAATCCAGCTTGCCGGCACCCTCACCCGCCTGGACCTTTGCCCATGCGGTGCAGCCAAATACTTTCAGGTGTGATGCGTCCGGCTTCTTCCCTGACCAAACTTCTTGTGGTGTCATCTGTTGCTTTCCCTTCTTCTTTCCGCGCCTGCCCAGAGCAGCCGCAGGAGTCAGGTTGACGAGATAGCATGCCGCTTCTGCCCAGAACCACGGTGGAAGCTTTGCATCGAAGAGCATGCTACGCACCATGCCGAGGATGGTCTGATTCATCTGTTTGGCAACACCATTGCTCTGCGGTGTGTAAGGCGTTGTGGGCTTGTGGTTGATCCCATGTTGCCGCAACCAGCCCTTGCATGCCTCGTACTCTCCACCGTTATCGCTCCGCATCCCTTTGACTCTCTTTCCGTTCTGCCGCTCCACCATGGCGACAAACTCCTGCAACTTTTCTCTGACCTCTCCCTTTCTTTTGAGGAAGAAGATCCACACCTTGCGGCTGTGGTCGTCTATGAAGGTCAGAAAATACTTGCTACCACCGTTTGATGCCGTGCGAAAGGGTCCGCACACGTCGGTGTGAATCAGGTCAAGGGCTGATTCTGCGCGGCGACCATTGCGCTCAAAGCAAGTTTGCTTGGTCTTGCCTTGGAGGCAAGGTTCACACAGGCTGCCACACTCAACCGCATCCTTCTTGCAACCATCCATGCCACGGACCAGCTGTTGTTGCTGAATGACTTGGAGCGTGCTGTTTGCAACGTGCCCAAAGTGTCTGTGCCACAGATCAGTGTCTTCGTCCTTTGCGGTAGAGGATGCTTTTTCAGTTCTTGTTGGTGTGCTCTCCTGTGTTGGTGCCGAGACCACTGCCTCCGCTGCAACCGCATGACCCTCGTCTTCCGAGGTCTTTGCTGCCATTGTCTACAATACGTAGAGTCCGTCAACCCGTGGAACCTGTGCCACGAGATCTTTGTTGGCATAAAGGACCTTGATGTCCTCGTTCCTGGTGATGACCGCCTTCTTCTGTGTGAACACCACTGTCATGTCGTTGTCCGTTATCTTTGACACAAACAGAAGGTTTGCAGCAAAGGAGGGCATGTAGAACACATCACGTAGCCGTAGATCCTTCTCTGCACCATTAAGGTTGATGCTCACCAGCTTGTCTCCCACGCCCTTTGCGTTGACGAAACTGCCGTTTGCACATCTGAACCGCCGATCGGTGGGGCCGATGGAGACAAATCCAGCCTGGTCGTTGCTGGAGTGATGATAGGTGCCGGAGTTGAACCCAAAAGCTCCTGGCCTGAGCAGCGCCGCTCCTTTTGCTGGAGGCATGCTCTGTGCCATCATGTTGGTGGCTTCTTTGCCACCCTTTTTGTTGCCTTTGTTCCCACCGCTTCCGCCGTCTTCCTTCTTTGGCGACCTGCACTCTCTTGCCCAGTGCCCAGGTTTGCCGCAGTTGCGGCAGTTACCCTGTCGCTTGGGAGCCTTGCCGCCATTGTTGCCTCCGCCGCCACCGCTTCCGCTGCCGCCTTTCTGACCAGAGGCTGACCCTTTGCTCCCACGGCCACCGTAGCGTCCGGCATAGGCTGAAAAGTTAGCCTCACTTCCGCTGCGGCGCATGGCCTCGTTTCGCACGTACTCGGACACTGCCGTGTACGTCAGGTCGTCCTCCTTCTAGCCGTCCATGACGGTGATCATTGGACTCCAGCTCTCCGGTAGCGCCATGAGGAGGATCATGGCTTGCATGTTCTCGTCAAGGTCCCAGTTCATCTGGCAAGCCTCGCCAAGGAGTCCTTCAAACTCCTGTAGGAAATCGGGGATTGATTCGCCCTCATTCACCCGCATGCTGATCAGCCGTTGTAGGATGAATAGTCTGTTCGCGAGGGAGGTGGATTGGTGCACGCGCTTGAGCTTGTCGTAAGCTTCGGAAGCCAGCGTGTACCCGGCAATGATGGGAACATACTTCTTGGCTATCGCGTTGCTGAGGAATGACATTACAATATCATTTCGATCCATCCAAGCCTCATGCTCAGATGTGCCTTCCGCGGGAACCTGCTCCTCTCCCTTCAGTAGCTTGATGAAGCCGCGCACTTTCATCGCCAGCTCAAACTGCCATCTCCAAAGGGGGAAGTCAATCCCCTCGAAAATGGGGATTCCTCCCAGGGGTCCAAGACCTTGCGGCAGTGACATAGCACTCACATTTGCTCCAGTGGTCTGCCCTGTGGTAGCCACTGTTGAGCTTGAGGACTGCC
>SZWC01005536.1:69489-85487 GCA_023375785.1 Penium margaritaceum
TCCAAGAACCTGTCTCCCACTGTTGGAGACCACGAATGACCTGTCCAGGAGCTATTCATGAGGATCCAATGGCAGAAAAAGGATTTTTGAAGCTCCTGTCTCGCTCCCTACTCGCCGGTGCAGTAGAAAAGGGTATTTGGACCATTTTCCAGAGCATTCTTGCTTTTGAATCCGGTCGTTGCTCGCCCCTTGGTGTTCTGCTTCGTCCTCGCGAGGTCGTTCAAAAACTTGCTTTTGTCTTTGGAGTTCGTAGTACGTCGGTTCCCCTATGACGGAGTGACTCCTCTCCGGTCGTGACCTCTTGTCGACAGATTTCTTGGGTGAAATCATCGACGGCGAGGCCCATTTCTGCTGCGTCGGCCGTCTGTTGCTCACCGTTCAGAAGTTCGCGGCGAGGTCTCACCATCTTGTAGCGCCGCTGATTTGGCGCTTTTGTTTTGTACTGCGAGCTGCTACGTCAGCTCGCACTGAACCGCAAAATTTGCAGTTCACAGTTAGGAGCAGCAAAGAGCCGCTCGCAAAAGCGAGCGAGCTCCTCACTCGGCCACCGGCGCTCGCAAAAGCGAGCGCCATTCTCGTAGCAGCCTTACCGCAGGAGACTGCCGTTCCAAATTCGGAACTCGGCTTCGGCTTCTGCTTGCCCCCCTCCATGCAATCGCCGTTGAGTAGCTGACATCGGCATGAGGTGCATGGCACCCAAGTTGAACGCGGGTGGTCAAAAGATATTTGTAAAGCAATTACCGACGAAAGTGTTTGCTCTCTGACTTTTGTGGAAACATCTGCAGCTGCTGTCGAAGGTTGATGTTGGGGTTTTTGGAGAAACTCTTGCTCCTCATTGCCCTGCCACTCCTCTTGCGGGTTGAAGCAACATTTTCCCAATGCCACTGTCATGCCAGAGAATTCTAGTGGTGTGGAGAGGCAAGTGGCGACGTTGACGATCTTGTCATGGGCACTACTTTTCTCGGAGTCAAAGTAGGAATATTCATTCCCACTGCCAAAAACATTTTCAGGCTCAGGGGAACCACTGTGAGTGTTGAACTTATACTTTGAAGCCGAGAGAATCATTTCAGGGACCCTTGAAGTAGCTCTCGTGCTCCCCCTGTCTGTTCCACGGCCCGAAGTCAACTCATTGTACACCAAAAAACAGAATGCACCAATGACAAGCTTGCCATTGACCACAGGTGATTTTTCAGAGCCATCGTGCTCCTTGGATAATGTGAATCTATTCCGTTGGCTGCCGCAACAATGTTGCGTGTGCCTCCGAATGTCGTGCAATCCCTGTTGATTTGTTGAAGCAAAGGAAGAGCCGGGGTTCTTTCCAGTAGTTGGGCTCAGATTTAGCCTTATCATGTCGTTGGAGCAAAGGTACCCTTCACCGAAGGTTTCACCTTCTTTGCTTTGCAGGGAGATCCACTCCCCATTGCTGACAATGTGCGCTCCTTGCTTTAACAACTCTCCAAGCCATAGGAGGTTAAAAGAAATCCCAAGGATAAACAGCACGTTGTGAAAGTGCACTTGAGCTCTCTTGTACCCTGTCAGTGTCATCTTCCCTTTGCCTTTCACTGGCACACACCAATTGTTCGCTATGGTGGCGTAGCCTTTGTTGTTGTACTGAAGGTGTTGGAGGCAGGATCTGTCAAACGTAACGTGTCATGTGCATCCATTGTCCAGGTACCACACGTTTTTCGAGCAGACTCACTCGGTACTCGGAGTTTTTGAGACATGGAATACAGATCCTGAGAAGTCGAACTGCTTCTTTTCCACTCCAACAGTCACCTTCTTCTGAGTATTCTGATCTTATTCCTCTTCTCCACCATCCAAATCCTCTGAGTGCTCCTCCTTGCTCTCCTGCCTCCTTGCACACTCCTTATCTCGTAGCCTCTTCCTACAATACAGCCTGATGTGTCCAGGTTGCTTGCAGTACCGGCACTTGCGCACAAGCTGAGGTTTGACATGCTTGTCGTTGGAGTTTCCACAGGGTGTAGATGGTGATGTTTCATTCTGCTCAAGTGTAGGAGTTGAGTTCATGGCAGAATTTTTTTATGTCGGATGGGACACGAGGGTAGTGCAACCTGCTGGGTATGTTGGATAGGAATGAAGACGTATCTTTTTGTTTGCAAGCTTGCAATCGCGCTCTTCTGTCAAAAACATATTGCACACGTATGCCTCTGTCAGTTCAGCCTCCTCCTTGAACTTCAGCACCTGCCTCACTTCCTCCCAATCGCTGGTTAGTCTGTTGAGGAGGAAGGTCACAAGGACTGGCTTCAAAATAGGAGCATTAGTAACCGCAAGCTAGTCGCGTAGTGACTTGGCTTTGTTGATGTAGTCGTCAATGCTTGTGAAGTTGCTGAAGCTGATGTGAGAAAGCTCTTTGAGGAAGTGTGACTTGAAGGTAGAGTCTCCTGAAACATAGGTATGTAGTAGGTAGGACCACGCATGATGAGCAGGTTCGCTCGATCCCTCAAACATCCTGATTGCCTGTTGGATGCGAGGAGTAAGTTTGTTATCCAGCACCATGTACGCAGCCTTAGTGTAGTAGCTGAACTCTGCCACAACTTGTGGTGATGACCCCAATGGTGGCGGCGATTAGTGCCCGTTGTAGAACTCCCATAGGCAATGAATCTGAGCGACCTGTTTGAACGTGTGCACTCGGTGTGGGAAGTTCTCTCCGTCAAACTTTTCGGCCTTGATCTTGAGGAGTTGTAAGGATGCCGCAACTACAGGCACTGTGATCTCCAGACGTTGGAACGGGATACTTTGACCTGTAAATGGTTGGACAGGCACAAGATAATGTTGCATGGGTACTATTGGAAATGGTTGTCCTTGAGGCATTCCTGTAGCTGCTAGAAGCTAAGCCCCGTAGGCTTGCGGCATAGGAGCCGGTTGAGCCTGTTGGTGTAATGCCAATGGTGCTATCCCCGGCATCCCTTGAGAATGCGCTAGGAACTGTTGCGACACACCTTCGTTTAAAACTACTCCAGGCTGCATCTGCTGGGAGAAAGCTGGTTGCACAACTGGTGGAGGACTTCCATGAGGCACATGAACAGATGATGCTTGCCACTGCATTGGGTGCACTTGCTGCTAAAGTTGTTGTTGTTGCTGCATCATCTGTTGATTCATCAACTGCTGATGCTGTTGAAAGAGAGCTAGCTGTTGTTTTATCTCTGTATTTTGTGTGACTAAATCTGCACATGACTGCATCAAGTGCTGCATGTGTGACGCTTGAGCCGCATGTGTGAGCTGCTCTTGCTGTCGAAGGAGCTTTTCAGGTCCAAGGTGTTGCCTAAATGCCTCACGTTCCTGCTCCACAGCTTGACGCGCCAATGCTTCTTGCTTCGCCATCTGCTGCGCTTCCTCAACCAAGCGTTGCCCTTCTGCTGCTTGCCGTTGTGCCTGATTTGCGATATGGCGTCCTTGCTCTTGACCCATGCGTAAACCATGCAAGACAGACTAAATTTCCAGCGGAGGAGAACCCTCCCTTGGATGTTGAGGCTCCATGTCAGTCATAGAGACTTCTCACTCCTTGTGCCTTGTGCACAATCCGTGATTTGTGCACCTCTCCACTCTCTAACACTGACATGTGAATGTGGAAGACTCCCCCACAAACACTTAGCTTTAGCTGCTGCGCTTGCTAGTGGCACAGGCTTGATTGCTCTGATACCATGTTGGAATTTTGCACGACCACAGTCAAGGCTTGGTTGGTCTTGCTGTCATGCCACGACCTTTGGTGTGCCAAGAAATGCTTGTACAAGTGCTGAGAAATGAATGTGGAAGCTCTGATTGTATGAAAAGAATACAAAGTACTGCAATAATATGCCCAAGCTCAGCAACAGCCTAAAAATAGCTCATCAACAGAAACTTGACAGAGCCTGGCCCAAACTATGCCCAACGTCTTTCTATGCATCTAGCCTTGTAGCAAGAGTCTTGGCGTGTCGACCGTCTTCCGGGTTGACAGGCCTTCAGGATGTCAGGCAACCTCCTCTCCAAGCTTGCACACTTCTCTTAGAGTCAGTGGGTCGTCAGAGGGAACCTCCAGGAAACTCCAACAGCACCAAGATCTGATTCTGGTACGGAGACCAAGTGGCGCACAGACGTGTAGAATAGTTGATGCTGATACAATGGAGTTGGAGAGACTGGAATTGGTTACTGGAGCCACAACTGGTGCTCTCTTTTATACTACTGCTCTGGCTGTTAGTCGTCCTGGCGTTCCAGGCTGCTTCATTGAAAGTGGCGGTCCCGGCGGTCCTAACCACTGATGCAGAAATGTGTCGTCCAACATTACAAGTGATGATGATGATTTAGTAAATCCTCCACGAGGTCGTATGTGAGCTAGGCGACTGCCTTGATCCTGTAAAGTGGCTCACAAAAACCTCGTAGGCTTTGTTCTCTGCAAGATTGCCTCATGCAAGGCAGTTGCCAAGTTGTCAAACCTTGGAAATCACTCCACTGAGTTGGCCAAGGTAGTCCCACCTTCCTTGAACACACCAACCCATTTGTACACGTTCAGGACTTGAACATGCCCTTGAGGAATAAAAAACCAGGAATATTCTAACCAATACAGTGGAAAATTCCCCATAGGAAAATTCCCGGTGAATCACGGTAAGATCCGTAACTTCACGTGGACTCCTCCAAAAGTGAAACCGGCAACACCGTGCTGAAGCCAAAATCTAGCGCAGGAATTGCCTCACTCCAACATTACTGAACCTATTTGTGTCATCTTTTATTGTAATTTGCATTTAATGTCCATCGATTCTAGTTGGAAGAAAACTCATAGTATGTGTATTCGGGTCTGAAACATACACTCACCTCCAAGTGTACAAGGAAAAAATACCCACTTGGAAGTAGAGAGGCGACTTCGCCCTTGAAGTCAAACCTTGCCGACTTCAAGGGCAATGTCCCTCCCTTCTGACATCGGCATGGCCAATGTCAAAAGCGAAAACTACGACAACAGTCGACTTCAACATCGATGGTCCTTGCCATCAAACCAGAAGCAAACCCCTTTGTTACACTGTGGGTTTGAGGTTTCTATGTTTTTACTTACCTGGGCACGTGCAAGGCCCCACGGTACAGGGGCCTGGCAAGTTCCCTTTTCATTAATAATGCACCCATCCAAACTCAGCGGTTCAACCAGCCGAACAATGCAATTTAAACGTTTGCGATTGCAAACTATCAAACCCGTTTTCGACACCCCCCTTTCCCCCAAACTTAAAGAAAACCCCATAACTGCACTACGGGGATGGGGATCTAAACATTGGACTACACAAGTTCCAAAACTTTGCATTTCTATGATACATCTCTAGGCACACTTCCCAGGTACACTTGAGGTACGTTTTGGGGGAGGTCCGTGACTCAGTGTCAAGGTCCTCTTATGCAACAAGTATGGACTGAGGTTATTGAAAATACACAAGTTTTATTTCTGAGTGTCCCTCGCCGACTTCAAGGGTGATGTCTCTCCCTTCTCTCATTGGTGGTCTCCCTATACCTTGTCCAGCATCGCCCGAGCCACAGTTTGGCCTCCCCACAAAGCAGCAAACAAAGGACTTTGAGACACCTCCACCTCCTTACGATAGTGACGAGGGATTCGATTGCTAGCAGACCTTGTTTCAGGTGTGGGTGGATTCCGAGAGCTTCTGGCCTTACTACTATATCCAAAACCAGACTCACAACGCTCACCAGGTCCAGAAAGCAACGAGAGTGATGTGCGGTCTTCTCTATGCCATGCCGCGGGAGACTATGGTCAACTTCCGTCCCTTTCTTGGTGAGACCGGGACCGAGACTAGAGCAGATCCGCGCCATGGCTGGGAGCTTGCCCTGACACTTCTCGCTGCGGAGACCCATGCTACAAGGCAGCCCGACTACGTGAGTTTCACTCCCTCCGTGAGGGTCCCACAGAGCTTGCGGCTGACTACAAGAGGGGCGTGATGCACCTATACACGCACCTTAGGATCGGTGGCAAGAGGCAGTTGTGGGCACTTGATACTATCATGATGGGGGAACACTTGGACCACGTCAAACTCTTTGCGGGCTGTGACCGTGTGGCTCTCTCTGAGTTGTTGGAGTCACTCCAGCTACTTCCTTTGGCCCATCGCTACTTCCTCCAGGCCACATCGACTCATGAGGCTGCCATCGCCCATCACTAGAGTCCACGTGTTGGAACAGTGACTGCAAACCCTCCTACGCCTCTGTCCCAGCTCACCAATCCCACATCCATTTCTTCCTCCTCCTCCTCCTCTAACCCGAGCAGCCGCACTCAAGGCGATACAATGACCGTAGAGGGGAAGAAGAGGAAGAAGCGACACGAGAAGGGATAGCAGCAGGAGGAGCAGCAGCCGGCACAGAGTGGTAATGGACCTTCTGCCCACTGTTGCAACTTTGGAGGCGCTGACCGCTACACAGAGTGTGAGCAACCCCTTGACTGGACTCGGATCATGCGTGCACTTCAGGTAGCACACATGCAGTGGATTTGCATAAGTGACACATAACCGAGGCGCACCACGACCACGATTGCAGCACACACATTTGTTCCACCAGGCGTCAGCTATTGGCGCTTCGTACCAAGGGAGGTGCGAGTGTGTTGTCATAGCCGAGTGGTCTTACGTCAGCTTATCTTACTACGTCTGTCGCCCGAGATGATTGTTGTGGTGGAGCTAAGTTGGCGTGCGATGAGGATTGACCTGACAGTACCGACTGGCTTGACGAGTCACACAATCCTGCTGTTCGTCGTAGTGACTTTGTTGTGCAGGGTCCTATTGCAATTGTTAGGTCCGTTTGCACAAGGTCTGCGCAGTTGTTGCCAGTGTACGGAGTTGGAGTTGTGCCATTCGATGGTCCGTCTGGCCCCTTGTACATTTCTGATGTGCTCTTTGTCCCAGCTCTTGAGCTCAGCCTGCTCTCTATTTGTGCATGCTCCATGATGGGTCTCATCGTTGCGCACTCTACAAACCATGCTACAGTGAGTGCTCTTGACATATGTGCCATCGTGCTTTGCAGAATGGCGTTCTCAGTCTACGTCAGGGATTTACCCCCTTTGCAAGACTGAGGGGCAATCGTCATCAACGACCCAGAGCAGGGAGACTCAAATATTTCGAGTCTCGGGAGGCCCATTTCCGTCGTTCAACCCTACCCTTTTTTTGGGACCCAAACCAGGGGTTTTTATCTCAAACTTGTGTGTTCGCATGAGTTATTTTGTTTATTTTATGTCGAAGTTCGTCGTAAACAAACTTCGATTTATGTTTTGCCATTTTGGCATGCAATCGTCGCGTGCGAGGCACGCTGGCAATTTTGCGCCAGTCCTCTCGTCCTCACCCTCGCTCCCCCTATCCCTCGTGCTCGCTTGCTTGTTTGCAAGGAGGGCGAGGGGCGGCGAGGGCACGTGGCCACGAGGCCTTGCCCTTGAGGCCCTCGTGGCCCCTCAGCCGCCGATCGGGCTAAGGCCGCGATCAGTGGCTGGCGGCTGGCCGGCCGGTGGCAGGCCCGTTCCTTGGCTCGTCGCCGGCCGTCTAGCCGGCCGGCAGAGAGCTGGCCGGCGGCCAGCCCTTGCTAACGTGAGGGGTTGTGTGCAACCACCCCTCGCTTCAGCAAGGAGGCAGGGCCGAACCGGCCCTCCAGCTACATTCCTCCCCACTTGTTATGAACCGTCCCGGTTCATGAACAACAATTAGGATTGTCAGTTAGTGAGTCATCAACATTGTGAAAGAAAGTTAAAAGTTTCAATCATCAGCTAGACATGAACACGTGCATGGTACTTGGACCTAAGCTGCAACTTGTAGGTCAGCATGCCTAGCGGTCTCCCCCCTTTAGGCTTCAGCGTCGGCGCGACAACCATGTTGGGCGTCCCCAACCTCCTATGGTCGCTGTCCATGAATGCTGCCCTGTGGGAATGTTGTTCATTTTTTCCGCGTTCAGGTGGTACCTCCTGCCACATGTTGATCTATGCGAGCTGCAAGCTCGCTCCAGTACTCGTTGACCACCCCTGTGGGCAACCGAGATTCGGGCTCCCATGAATTATGTTCAGGTCCACAACCGGCCCAATGAACAAGGTACTCCCTGACAACGCGTGACCGAAGAGTACGCTCTCAGTTCTAGGGTAGGCGAAGGACCTCGTATTGGCCGTCGACAACAAGGACTGCTAGCGGTGGCTGAACGGTTCCGTTTGCCGTGTATGGAGCAAGTAGGCTCACATAAAACACGTCATGTATCTTCATACTCGGCGGAAGTAGCAATCGGTATGCCACTGGCCCGATGCGTGCCATAATGGGAAATGGCCCAAACCACTTTCATAGAAGTTTTCTTGCCCTTGGCGACTTAGCCGAAGGTTTTCAGTCTTAAGCAGCACATTGTCACCGATGTCAAACGACACCTCCCGGCGACCTTTTTCGGCACATGCCTTTTGTCTTTGAAGAGCTGCTTGAAGGTGACCCTTCACCTCCTTTAACAAGGAGTTGATGCGATCGGCAAAGGCTTGAGAGGAAGGATCTTGCCCTCCTGTACTCCCACTTTTCACCAATGAAGAGGGTACCAGTGGACGCCGACCACTGTTCAACACGAACGGTGTGAACTCTGTGGACACGTTCACCGACCTGTTCACTACAAACTCTACCAGTGCTAGGAATTTCTCCCAATCATGCATGGCAGGGTCAACGTACGTGCAGAGGATCTGCTCCAAAGTGTGATTCATGTGCTCTGTTTCTCCGTCTGTTTGAGGGTGAAATGTTGTCGACATTTGCACTCACTACTGAAGTACTCCTACATCTTTTGTCAGAACTTACTAGCAAATTTTCGATCTCAATCAAAGATAATGCACAACGGCAACCCGTGGTACTTTACGACACCCTCAAAGAAGAGACGAGCAGTCTCATCTGCGTTCACGTCAGTGGTTGTAGGAATGAACTGTGTCATCTTTGTCAAAAGATCCACCACCACTAGTATTGCATCGTGGCCGCGGGCCGTGTCCGGAAGACCAGTAATGAAGTCAATGCTGATGCATTCCCATGGAGTCCAAGGAATGGGAAGCCATTGGAGGAGTCCAGCAGGCTTCTTGTTGCTAGCCTTATTCCGAAGACATGGGTCGCATGTCATACAATACTTATGGATATCGACACTCCATCCTGGCCACCAATAGTGTTCTGAGAGTGCCTGTGCCGTCTTTTGGGGTCCCACATGACCTGCAACTGGCAGGTCATGGAACTGAGAGATAGCCTTTGCTTGAAGGTCTCCCGAGTTTGGCACAACAACTTGTTCTCCATGCCAGTAGATTCCTACGGCCTCCACCAAGCCGTACTTGTCCAGATTTTGAGAGTCTTGAAACCAAGAATCCACACAGTAACCCATCCAAATCCTGTTTACAAAGCCGTTGTAATGGATAATCTCTCTTGGTGGTGTAGGGGGATCTAGTGATTGTACTTTTGCTGTTACAAAGGCCATAAAACACCCAGTGACCTCAGTGGTTGCTTTAGTTTCAATAGGCTGTCGACTTAGTGGATCGGCCACATTGATGCATCCAGGCCGATATTCCCATGTGAACGAGAATCGGCTCAGGTATTTACTCCAACGCGCCTGTCATCTTGACAGGTTCGGTTGTGTTTGGAAAAATACCAATGGATTATGGTCGATCACGACTGTCACAAACCCTTCAGCACCCTCGAGATTGCAACGCCACATCTTCAAAGCGTATACTACCACACGGATCTCTTAATCCCCAGTCGTGTACCGTGTTTCCGCAAGGATGAGCTTCCGGCTCTCATATGCAACTGGGTGACCGTTCTGCATGAGGACGGCTCCGAGTCATACTACCGACGCATCACATCAAACCTCCCACGGTTGCGATGGATCCGGAAGAACTAGGACGGGCGCCGTGGATAGAAGCTCTTTGAGTTTGAGGAAAGCGTTCTCGCAATGAGATGTCCATTGCCAACGCACATCTTTTTGCGTGAGCCTGGTTAGCGGTGCTACCAGGGTCGAATATCCTTGCATAATCCGTCGAAAGTAGTTTGTAAGGCCAAGGAAAGACCAAATCTGCCCAACATTTTCAGGACATGGCCAGTCCACAACGGCTTGGACATTTCGTGGGTCGACACGGATGCCGTCCTTGCCAACGATGTTTCCAAGGTATTCGAGCTCATCTTGTGCAAACTTGCACTTGCTCACTTTTGCATCGAACTTCTGTTCCCGAAGGATTGCGAGAACTTCGCGCAGATTTTCTATGTGCTCTTCCATTGATTTGGAGAAAACCATGATGTTGTCCACGTAAACCAAGACACATTGTACGAGTTTCTTCGCAAACGTTCGGTTCTCCTTGGACGGTTGCCGGGGCATTAGTAAGCCCGAAGCATAACACTCTGAACGGATAGTGTCCCATGTGCATTCGAAACGCAGTTTTGGGCACATCATCTTCCGTGATGCAGATTTTATGGTACCCTTGAGATAAATCCAAGGACGAAAACACTTTTTCTCCTTGGAGTTGGTCAAAAAGGTCCTCAATCCGCGGTAAGGGGAAATTTTCACCGTCAGCTTGTTCAACGCCCAGTAATCCACGCACATGCATAAGCCACCGTCGTTTTTGTTCACAAAAAGGATCGGTACACCGTATGGCGAGCTACTGGACTCAATCCACCCTTTTGCAAGGTACTCTTTGATTTGGCGTTTGGCCTCTCGCCTTTCTGCTGGACTAAGGCGATACATGGGTCTTAACAAAGCATTTGCCTCCGGTTGTAGCGGAATCGTGTGGCTCATGTGTCTTTCTGGTGGAAGCCCAGCCGGTGGGTCTTGGAATACATCCGAGAACTCCACCAATAGAGATTTGATCTCTTGTGGCGTGTCTTCCTTCACGTCGTCCTCTATTTTCTACAGCTGCGCCAAGAAGTATAGACAACCTTGTCCAATACGTCTCTTGACCTACATCACAGACAAGTTGGCATGGACTTTGAGTCGAGTCGGTGATATTTCCGTACTGAGAATCAACGTAAAGTGGCGCTGTCCTTTTCGGAGGATCAAACGCTTTGATTCAAATAACATTAGAGCCTTTTTCTCACGGAGCCATGGATAGCCTAGCACCATGTCAAACGGGTCAAGAAGGTTGAGTACCTTCAACTTGACACTCTGTGTGTACCCTTCAATACAAATTTTTGCTTTACAAGTACCGATCACGGGTACCGTATGGTTGTCACTGACAACAACTGCACCATTCGATGGCTTGTACTTCAAGCCAACCTGTCGAGTAAAGCCAAGGCTAACAAAAGAGTCGTCTCCTCTAGTGTCAGCAAGTACGTTCACGGGAGCACCAGCTAGGTGTCCTTTGAACTGCATTGTCATATTACCTCCACTCTTCCGAGTGAACAGGCTCGATGACAGCAACCCGAGTTTTTGATAAACACGGAATCTGTACGACGGACGTCACAACTCCCATGATTCACCCACTCGATTCCACATCTTGTGGGCACGTATGAATTCGGCCAGCACCTTCCAGTCTTGAAGCTTGACTGGGTCGAAATCATGCGAGGCAGTTGCCAAATTGTCGAACCTCGTAGGCTTCGTACTCTCCAAGATTGCCTCATGCGAGGCAGTTGCCAAGTTGTCGAACCTTGGAAATCACTCCAGTGAGTTGGCCAAGGTAGTCCCACCTTTCTTGGACACACCAACCCATTTGTACATGTCCAGGACTTGAACATGCCCTTGAGGACTAAAAAACCAGGAATATTCTAGCATGTACAGTGGAAAATTCCCCATAGGCAAATTCCCGGTGAATCACGGTAAAATCTGTAAACTCACCTGGACTCCTCCAAAAGTGAAACCGGCCGCACGGTGCTGAAGCCAAAATATAGCGGAGATATCGTCTCTCTCCAACACGTCCCCTTGATAAGTGCGTTGATGAAGGTAGAAGGACTCGGCCACACTTGAATTTGCTCAGTGGCAAAGAAATCCATAATTTCTTGAGTCATCATTGAGTTTTCATGCCGACAAGAGATTCTGCTCTAGCTTTGGAAGTCAAGAGATGTAGTCCCCCTTCATTTCCTCTCCTTAGGTGTGAAGGACATTCTTTTGGATCCACAACTTCCTCATGGGTTCTCCCTCTACAAGAGATTTTTTCTTTTGATCCGTTTGAGGTAGCTTGGTTCAGCTCCCAACCTTTTCATGGCCGCCTGGTTTTTGTTTTCTTTTTTGACAACACCAGGTTGCACCTCAAATGTCATGCTCTTAGTTGAAAATTCCAAGACCCTGTCTCCCACTGTTGGAGACTACGAATGACCTGTCCAGGAGCTATTCATGAGGATCTGACGGCGGAAAAAAGATTTTTGAAGCTCTTGTCTCGCTCCCTACTCGCCCGTGCAGTAGAAATGAGCACTTGGAGCATTTGCCAGAGCATTCCTGCTTTTGAATCCAATTGTTGCTTGCCCCTTGGTGTTCTGCTTCGTCCTCGCAACGTCGTTTGAAGACCAGCTTTTGTCTTTGGATTTTGTAGTACGTCGGTTCCCGTGTGGCGGAGTGATTCCCCTCCGGTCGTGACCTCGCGTCGACTAATTTCTTGGGTCAAATCATCGATGGCGAGTGTGATCCGAGGGGCGCCTGGCGTGACGGTCACATGCCGAGCCCTTGGGATAAACCTCCCACCCTTGACCCCTTGATGTGTGGGCCAACCCTTCAGATGCCGCAGGACCCTCTCCTAGCAGCAAGGCCGCTGCTAGTGACCGAGGTTCCCGCCGTGCGACTCTCTCGGCGGCGTTTGCACCAAGGTGCGCTGCGAAAGACTTGTAGGATCGAATGGACGTGTGCAAGACAATGCTTGGAGAACAAGGAGAGTTGGGTAAGGAAATCACTTTTAGACTTGATAGATCAGTACAAAGCAATGTACAAAGTCTCTGGGTAAGATTGGGGTGCCTAGAACAACGCTCTAGGCTTCCTTATGTACCTGCCCCTATGAGCCAGCCGAAAGCAACTCAGCATCCCGAAGCCCTCTATCGAGGTACTCTCATGCAAACAACATATGCATCATGTAGTATGTGCCACGAGGTTTCCAACGCACCAAAGAACGCCTCAATCCATGAAGAAACGGCTAAGTTATGACCGTTTGAGTGCTCCATGCGTGACGGTCGCTGGCAGCACCGCCAGCGGGGGTCACGGCCGCCCAAAGCGCCTTTGCTTGCAAATGCAGCTCCAGCCGCCATCCCGAAGCACCCATGGACCCCAATGAACCTTGCCTCATTGGCTAGACGTCCATCCAGGGGATCTTTGGCTGCAGTGGGCGAGAAAGTTGCTCCGCCGTGCTCGGGGTCGAACCTGTACGTCTACAATTTTCTGGATGTGCGCCTCCCGCCTTTGCACGGCCGTATCTTTCTCGTCCCTGCACCAAATGACCCGGTTTTTGGGTTGATTTTGTACGCTTTTTTAACGTAAAATACAGTGGGAGCATAAAAACGTGAATCTGAGTTCAGCATGATACTGTAATTACCACCGCGACCGGCGGCTCCCATAACAGCGAGGCCCATTTCTGTTGCGTCGGCCGTCTGTTGCTCGCTGTTCAGAAGTTCGCCGGCGAGGTCTCGCTGTCATGTAGCGCCACTGATTGGGTGCTTTTGTCCTGTACTACGAGCTGCTGCGTCAGCTTGCACTGAACTGAAAAAATTGCAGCTCGCAGTTAGGAGCAGTGAAGAGCCGCTCGCAATAACGAGCGAGCTCCTCACGCGGCCACTGGCGCTCGCAAAAGCAAGCGCCATTCTCGCAGCCGCCTTACCACAGGAGACTGCCATTCCAAATTTGAAACTCGGCTTCGGCTTCTGCTCGCCCCCCTCCACGCGATCACCGACAAGTAGCTGACGTCAGCATGAGGTACACGACACCCGAGTTGAACGCGGGTGATCAAGAAATATTTGTAAAGCAATCACCAACGAAAGTGTTTGCTCTCTGACTTTTGTAGAAATGTCTGCAACTACTGCCGAAGGTTGATGTCGGGGGTTTTGGAGAAACTCTTGCTCCTCATCGCCCTGCCACTCCTCTTGCGGGTTGAAGCAACATTTGCCCGATGCCACCATCCTGCCAAAAAACGCTAGTGGTGTAGAGAGGCAAGTGGCGACGTTGACGATCTTGTCGTGGGCAGTACTTTTCTCGTAGTCAAAGTAGGAATTTGCTTTCCCACTGCCAAGAAAATTTCCAGGCTCAGAGGAACCACTCTGAGTGCTGAACTTATACTTTGAAGCCGAGAGAATCATTTCAGGGACTGTTGAAGTAGCTCTTGTGCTCCCCTTGTCTGTTGCACGGCCCGAAGTCACCTCGTTGTGCACCAAAAAACAGAATGCACCAATGGCAAGCTTGCCATTGACCACAGGTGATTTTTCAGAGCCATCGTGCCCTTGGATAATGTGAATCTATTTCGTCGGCTGCCGCAACGATGTTGTTTGTGCCTCCGAACGTTGTGCAATCCCTGTTGATTTGTTGTAGCAAAGGAAGAGCAGGGGTTATTTCAAGTAGTTGGGCTCAGATTTAGCCTTATCATGCTGTTGGAGCAAAGGTACCCTTCACCGAAGGTTTCACCTTCACTGTTTTTCAGGGTGATCCGCTCCCCATTGCTAACAACGTGCGCTCCTTGCTTTAACAACTCTCCAAGCCATAGGAGGTTGAAAGGAATCCCAGGGATAAACAGCACGTTATCAAATTACACGTGAGCTCCCTTGTACCCTGTCAGTGGCATCTTCCCTTTGCCTTTCACTGGCACATGCCAATTGTTCGCTATGGTGATGTAGCCTTTGTCGTTGTACCAAAGGTGTTGGAGGCATTATCTGTCAAACGTAACGTGTCACGTGCACCCACTGTCCAGGTACCACACGTTTTTCGAGCAGACACGCTCGGTACTCGGAATTTCCGGAACATGGAATGCAGATCTTGAGAAGTTGAAATACTTCTTTTTCCATTCCAACAATCATCTTCTGCTGAGTTTCCTGATCTTCTTCATCATTCTCCTCCTCTCCACCATCCGAATCGTCTGAGTGCTCCTCCTTGCTCTCCTGCCTCCTTGCACACTCCTTATCTCTCAGTCGCTTCCTACAATACAGCCTGATGTGTCGAGGTTCCTTTCAGTACTGGCACTTGCGCACAAGCTGAGGTTTGACATGCATGTCGTTGGAGTTTCCATAGGGTGTACATGGCGATGTTTTATTGTGCTCAGGTGTAGGAGTTGAATTCATGGCAAAACTCTTTGATGTCGGATGGGACACGAGGGTAGGGTAGTGCAAACTGCTGGGTATGTTGGATAGGAAAGAAGAAGTATCTTTTCCTTTGCAAGCTTGCGATCGCGCTCTTCTGTCAAAAACATCTTCCACACGTACGCCTCCTCCTTGAACTAAAGTAGCTGCCTCACTTCCTCCCAATCACCGATCAGTCCATTGAGGAGGAAGGTCACAAAGACTGGCTCGAAAATAGGAGCATTAATAACCGCAAGCTGGTCGCGTAGTGACTTAGCTTTGTTGATGTAGTCCTCAATGCTTGTGAAGTTGCTGAAGCTGATGTGAGAAATCTCTGTGAGGAGATGAGAGTTGAAGGTAGAGCCTCCTGACACGTAGGTTTGTAGCAGGTAGGGCCACGCATGATGAGCAAGTTCGCTCCATCCCTCAAACATCCAGATTGCGTGTTGGATGCGAGGAGTAAGCTGGTTATCCATCACCATGTACGCAGCCTTGGTGTAGTAGCTGAACTCTGCCACCGCTTGTGGTGATGACCCCAATGGTGGCGGCGAGTAGTGCCCGTTGTAGAACTCCCATAGGCAATGAATCTGAGCGACCTATTTGAACTTGTGCACCCGGTGTGGGAAGTTCTCACCGTCAAACTTGTTGACCTTCATCTTGTGCAGTTGCAAGGATGCCGCTACTACGGGCACTGTGATCTCCAGACGTTGACACAGGATACTTTATCCTGCTTATGGTTGGGCAGGCACAAGATACTCTTGCATGGGTAATACGGGAAATGGCTTTCCTTGAGGCATTATTATAGCTGCTACAGGCTAAGCCTCGTAG
>SZWC01005536.1:99576-110460 GCA_023375785.1 Penium margaritaceum
AGCAAGAAGCTCCATCAGATTGTCGCACTCTACGTGGACGATCTGATCTTGTGCTCCTCAGAACTGCCAAGCCTACAGCAGCTGAAAGGGTAGCTCAGCACCACGTTCCAGATGTCGGACATGGGGGAGTTGGAGCTCTACCTCGGGGTGAGCATTACGCAAAACCGGAGGGCGCGCACGCTTGAGCTGGGGCAGGCCAAATACGTGGTGAAGGTCATGAAGCGGTACGGCATGGAGGACTGCAAACCAGTGTGCAGTCCTGTCTCCACGACCTGTGAACTAAGTGCGGCAATGGCGCCGCAAACAAAAGAAGAGCGGGAGGATATGGCAGGGGTGCCGTACCAATCGGCGGTGGGCAGCCTCATGTACGCCATGGTGGCGACTCGACCGGACCTGGCCTACGCGGTGGACCAAATGAGCAGGTATGTGGCCGATCCATGGCCACAACACTGGCAGGCAGTCAAGCGCATCCTCCGCTACCTGCAGGCAACGCGGCACGTGCGCCTGAGGTTCGACGGCAAGGGGCGGACGGACCCCTTGCGTCTGGTCTGCTACACCGATGTTGACTACTTCCTTTGGCCCATCGCTACTTCCTCCAGGCCACATCGGCTCATGAGGCTGCCATCGCCCATCAACAGAGTCCACTTGTTGTAGTAGTGACTGTGAACCCTCCTACGCCTCTGTCCCAGCTCACCAATCCCATGTCCACTTCTTCTTCCTCCTCCTCCTCTAACCCAAGCAGCCACACTCAAGGCATTGCAGCGGACGTATAGGGGAAGAAAGAGAAGAAACGAGGCGAGAAGGGATAGCAGCAAGAGCAGCAGCAGCCGGCGCATAGTGGCAGTGGACCTTCCATCCATAGTTGCAACTCTAGAGGCGTTGACCACTTCACTAAGTGTGAGCAACCCCTTGATTGGACTCGGATCATGCGTGCACTTCAGGCAGCACACATGCAGCGGATTTGCACAAGTGACACATAGCCGAGGCGCATCGGGACCACAATTCCAGCACATACATTTGTTCCACCAGGCGTCAGCTATTGGCGCTTTGTACCCAGGGCGGTACAAGTGTGTTGTCACAGCCAAGAGGTCCCTCTTCAGCTTATCTTATTGCATCTGTTGCCCGTGATTATTCTTGTGGAGGAGCTACGTTGGCGTGTGATGAAGATGGACCTGAGACTACCGACTGGCTTGACAAGTCAAACATTCGTGCTCTTTGTCATAGTGACTTTGTTTTGCAATGTCCTGTTCCATTTGTTTGGTCTGTTCGTACAGGGTCTGAGCAATTATTGCAAGTGTAGGGAGTTGGAGTTGTGCAATTCCATGGTCCGTCTGGCCCCTTGTACTTTTCTGATGTGCTCTTTGTCCCCGCTCTTGAGCTCAGCCTGCTCTCTATTCGTGCATGCACAAGGATGGGTCTCATCGTTGAGCACTCTGCAAACTATGCCACAATGAGTGCTCTTGACACACGTGCCATCGTGCTTTGTGCCTCTGTTATTGATGACCTCTATCATGTGTCTCCTTGCATTCCCTTCCTTTCTTCTCCTCGTTCCTCTTTTACACATGTTTTTGTCACTGGTGTTCTCTCCCTTGAGCATTAATGCTTATACATCATTCCCTTTGACATGTGAGCTTAGACACGGTGTTTAAGCTCATTTAAACTCAGTTTGCCCTCCGTCTTGACGCAGCTTCCTTTGAGAAGCCGCCTTAGACTGATCGTCATTTATGCGCTCACGGCAAGATACATCGATGCTCTTACCCTGACTCCTCCTCTCGGGCATTGCGTCCACTAGAGCTGGTCCACTTGGACCTTCTCGATCCTCTACCGGTTGAGTTCCTCTATGATTGGCGTCGACATGTTCTCACTCTCACAGATGACTTCACTCGGGTGCGGTGTGTCTACAGCCTCCGTGACAAGAGTGACACCGCACTGGCAATCCGCTTGTTTCTTGTGATGGTTGATCTTCATTCTTGTTCCGCCCTGCACACGTTCCGCTCCGATCATGCTGGTGAGTTCTCAGGCGAGATGGATGCCTACCATGCTGAGCATAGTTTCTTTCACATGCTTTCTACCTCTACTACACCATAGCAGAATTGTGTAACCAAGCGTCGCAACCGCACCATGGAGGATGCCGTTCGTGATGTTCGGCCTGAGTGCAGTCTTCGGAGTCCTTTGCCTTTGAGGGCTTCTTGTACATGATGTGGGTCTGGAACCGCTTGCCGCATGGTCCACTTCTAGACCATGTCATGCCGTACGAGTTGTGGCTTGGCCATCATGCTGATCTGTGTCTAGCCCGTGTTTGGCAGTCCCTCGCCTGGTACACCGAGGACCAGCAAGGGTCCAAGGTCTCACCTCGCGGACGCATGTGTACCTTCCTTTGCATATCCACATGGTTAAAGGCCTGGCTCTTTTGGGATCTTGCTCGCCATCGCATTGTTGAGTTTCAAGATGCTCTCATCTTTCAGGCTCTCACCTATCCCAACCTGTCCAGCATTCTCCCGCTTGCTGCCGGCCACGTTCCCACTTGTGTGGCCTCCCGGCAGATGGGGGAGTCTAGTCCTGCAGATGGGTTTGTCTGGGCCTCCTTACTTGTGGTCCGATCTCCGGCTGTTGAAGATCCGGCCATCGTGGCTCCGGGTCCAGTAGCCTCATCAGTCCCCCCTGGCACACCTGGTCCCATGCCAGTATCAGACCCCATTGGCACAGTTCATTCCTTTCCAATGTTGGTCCCCTATGACACACCTGATCGTGTGCGGGAGTAGATCCCTTGGGCACATCTGATTTCGTGCTAGTGTCGGTCCCCTCTAGCACACCCGATGTCTTGCCAGTGTCAATCCCTCCTGTCACACCCACTCATGTGCATGCACCTAATTCACCTGTGGCTATGGCCCAACAGCCTTCTCCGTAGCCTGAGGTGAGCACCTCTTCATCGGCCTACTCCCTCGTGCCTGGTGGTCATCTCTGACCACTGACCTTTAGGGCTCAGTGGTCTAGTAAACCATCGCCTTGACGCCCGACTCGTACTACTCAAAGTGGAAAGCATGGTACAAAGACCCTTGGCCTGAGTGTCTAGGCACACTACACTTAGGTGCATTTGGCATGTCCAGTTGTTGGTTTCCGAAGAGATCTCGGTTGCTTGCAATGTCGCAGCCGACCTTGTCGTGGTCAGACTGAGTCCAGAGGCATGTGTCTTAGCCACTCGGAGCTCTCCCTCAACGATGCCTAATCCAAGCACATTAAAGGAAGTAATCTCAGCTTATGATGCAGACTTGTGGCGTGCTGCTTGTGAAGATGAGCTCATAGCAATCCGTTAACACGGGTCTACCAGCTTGTCGACCACCCGCATGGGCGGAAGGCTCTACAAGCCAAGTAGATCTTTTGCAAGAAGGTGAAGCCTAATGGCACACTGGATTTCTACAAAGCTTGCTTGACGGCCAAGGGATTCTCGCAAGTTGAGGGTGTATATTTCACTAACAACTTCGCACCCGTTGGCCGCATGACCATCGCTCACGCTTTCTTTGGGGTTGTTGCTCGCCACAACTGGGAGCTGCACCAGATGGATGTGAACAACGTGTTCCTTCACATTACTTTAGAGGAGGAGCTCTACATGGTTCAGCCAACTGGTATCAAGGTCGGTGACAAGGTCTGGCCCTTGCGCAAGGCCCTGTATGGCCTGAAAACGTCACCCGGGTGCAGGAACTTGGAGATCACCCACATACTCAGACGTGTCGGTTACGTGCTGAGTGACGCGGACCCGTTCTTCTTTCTCAGATGGACAGGTGAGGGCCTCACCGCCATCCTGGTCTAAGCGGAAAACCATCTGATTACGTCTCCTTCTATGGAAGCCATGAAAGAGGCCAAGGCTATCCTGCAAGATGAAGGACCCTGGTCCAGCTGTTGTGTTTCTTGAGATGGAGATCGTACGTGATCGTCTACATTAGACACTCTTATTGCATCAGGCACACTATGCTAGCATTGTTGGGAGGCCGTTTGCTCACCTCCTTGGTGCAATTCCCAAAGCCTCCACCCCCATCACACGTGACACTCAGGATGCTCTCAAATTGAATGATCCACTATAGCTCGGGGAGACAGTCGACATGACATTGTACTTTCACGTGCTTGGCTCTTTGATGTACTTGGCCACGACCACATGACCCAACATTGCCGTTGCTGTAAACCTTCTTGCACATTTTTCACAGTTTCTTTGGGTGAGAGTCTTCAACACGACTGTGTGAGTGGTGCGGTGTGAGGTGTCAACATCGTACCTCAGACTCTGCTTTCGACGGCAATGTTGTGTTTGAATACCTATGCGTAAAGTTACGACCACAATAGTGGTTTTAGGTCGGTTCTAGGACAAATTAACATTGTCTTGTGTGTCACCTGTCGTTTGCGGCCCTCGCTATTTGTGTTATGTGCTTATCATTTGTCATTCCTCTCTGCATCCCTCACCTATTGGAGCTAATGAGATTTTACATGTCTCTCTAGTTTGAGCCTTGCTGTTGCTGGCACCTACTTGCTTGCTAATGCGCCAACTGACTGGACAGTGTCGCTACGTTAGCAGCAACAAGGTAAGGAAGCTTGCTAACAGTTTCTCACCCCCTACCTCAGAACAATAAGCCTTATTTGCCCCTATCGCGGAACAATGAGCCTGATTTTTCCCCGCCTCACAACAATAAGCCTGATCTACCCCAGCCTCGCAACAATAAGCCTTATTTGCCCCTTCTACATAGATGGAAATTTCTATGGAAAGAAAATAAACAACATACCCTTGTCCTTTGTCGAAAGGCCTCATGTCAAAGTCGCATGGATGCGATGTCCACATGTTGGCATCACATATTTAGGCCAAAAAATCACATCATTTATTGTTCCGATGGAAGGGCGAATGGGATTCATAGTTCCGACGGAGGGTAGAATGGGGCATCTTGTTCCGAAGGGTGGGTATGCTCAGTTCACAGGTGACAAAACAGGGGGAATCGGTATTTTCACTCTTCTATGTGACATTTCCCTGAGCGGCGAAATGGCCTAGATATTCGCGCAAGAATCAACATAAGCCTAAGACATCTGTGACTTGAATGTTAACAAGGCCGTATTCAAAACGTGAAAAAAACGACATCATATCCATTTTCATGGCCATGCCAGATCGGGGACTGAAGTCGCTGATCAAACAAAGCGAGGGGGGTGATATGTGAGAGTGGGTGCTCTATGGAGATTTAGCCTTGGTGTGTGGAGAGCACATGCGCAGCAGAAAGATAGACTTTGAGAAGTCTGGAAGCCAAGGCTAAAATGTTGAGGTTAATTAGATTGAACTGAGTATAGGGTTTTTATACTGTCCGGCTGGCTAGCCCAGGCCTCAGCCTAGAGCTTTCCTAGCTTGCTATAACAAGCTACATGCACCTGAACTCGGTGCCCTACTTGCACCTAATGCGAGAAGCGTCTGGCCGTCGATCGTCCAGATCGATGGTCTGCCTTGGCCCAGCGCGAGCCACCACATTAGCTCAACGTCTCGTACGTTCACCGCGGATGGGTCTCGACGGTGGGTGCGTTCGCCGTTTTGCTGCCGCCAATGACCGCGCACGTTGTCGGGGGCTCGCCGCCAAAACAACCCCTCGGCGGGTAGCGTAACTGATACGCTACTCGCCGAGAGTGTGAAAGCCACCCTCGCGTGGGGTGTTTGGAACGCTCGCACGCAAGTGCGACCAAAACATCCCCCTGTGCCGGCGTACACCACACGCCGGCGGACATTTGCTCGCTAGCTTTCCCTCCTCCTCCTTGCATCGACGGTCGAGCAGAGGTGAGCTCGACCGTGATCCGGATTTCCGAAAAGTGGAAAGGGCCTGCATGTCCCGAATGCTCCTCCGCTCCTGCCCCCTTCGCCAATGTACTCCATCCCACGTGGCGTCTTTCAGCGCACCACCTGTAAACTCATTGTCCACGCCATAGCCGTGCTTGAATAGGCTATGCATGACTTGAGATCCCATCAGCACTGAGATGGCATTGAGGCTCAAATCCTGCCTCCGCGATAGAGGATCTGTCAGGTTCACCTTCTCAGGCTTGTATTGGATCTCCTAGTCAAAACTCCCTTCCAAGAACTCCATCCAACATATCTGTCGGTGACTAAGATTTGGCTGCGTCTTCAAGTACTTCAAGGCATAGTGATCCTTGAAGACCACGCAGCGTCGCGACTCGATGTAGCACCTCCAGTGCTTGGATCACCGCCAGCATCTCCTTCTCATGGATTGCGTATTTCAACTCTGCCCCTCGCAACTAACAAGCCGCATACGCAATCGACTGCTGCCCCTTTCCATGATCCTGCATCAGCACCGCCCCAATGGGATAGTCGCTTGTGTCCGTCGCCATGACGTACTCTTTGGATGAATCCGGATGCATCAGAACCGGAGCGTCACACATTGCAGCCTTGAGCTCCTCGAAGCTCTTCTACTCCTGATTGCCCCATTCCCAATGGTGATCTTTTTTTAGCAGCTGAGTTAGCGGCGCACCGTTCTCTGCATACCATCGGATGAATTTCCAGTAGTAGTTTACAAACCCCAGGAAGACCTGGATGTCACGCATGCACTTTGGTGTCGGCCACTGCTTCACTGCTTCCACCTTCTTTGGGTCCATGCGGAGACCCTTGCCACTCACGATGCGCCCAGGGAACTCCATCTTTTGCTTCTCGAACTCACACTTGGAGAGCTTCGCAAACAGCTTCTCTTTCAGAAGAATTTTCTGTACCTGCCGAAGGTGTTGTTGATGCTCCACTAGAGTTTGGGAGTAGATAAGGATGTCGTCGAGGAACACCACCACAAATTGGTCCAAGTGGGGGTGGAAGATCCTGTTCATGAGGCTCATGAACGTTACCAGAGCGTAAGTCAATCCAAACGGCATCACGAGGTACTCAACATGGCCGTACCACGTCCAAAACGCCGTCTTCTCCACATCACGCTCAGCAATCCGGATCTGGTGGTATTCCTAGCGCAAGTCATTCTTGCTAAAGTACTGCGCTCCCCTCAGCTGGTCAAACAACTCCTCGAGCCTTGGCAGCGGGTACCGATTCTTGATCGTTACGTTGTTGAGTGCGCGATAATCCACGTACATCCACAGCTCCCCTGTCTTTTTCTTCACAAAGAGGACTGGTGCAGCGTAGAGTGACACCGACGGTCTGATGAACCCTTGCTCCTTCAGCTCCTCTAACTGCTTCTTCAGCTCACCCAACTCATTTTTGCTCATGCAATAAGCAGCCCGCACCATTGGAGTTGCTCCCGGAACCAGATCAATCTTATGGTCGATTTCCCGCTTTGGTGGTAAACCCTTTGGCAGCTCAGCAAGAAACACGTCACCATCACTGTCTACCACTCCCTTGATGCCTTCTGACAGCTGTGCTGCAGGTGGTTTCTGCTGCTCGCCCTTTTGTTGCTTCGCCTCTGCTGCCAACACTTCAACCTTTTCAGCTCCTGCCTGTTGCCGCACCCACATAAGGTACACTTGATCCCCCTTCCACTGTCAGCGCTTCAGTTGCAGGTAACTCAACGGTGGTACCTTACCTGCCTTGGAGTCCTCCTTTGCCCACAATGGCAAAACGATTTGCTCCCCGCATTTCTTCACTTTCACCTGGCTGCGCACGCAATCCACGGCAAGATTCCAATAGTACAGCCAATCACGTCCCAAAATGGCGTCGTAGGTGTCCATTGGGCATGTGCGAAAGTTCACATCGCACGACAGCTTGCCCAGACGAATCCTCAGAGGCTTTAGAGGCAGTCCGCACTCCAACCCCCCTTGCACCAACTTGGCCGTAGTTGGCTTCTCGGGTAGCCGTGTAAGCCCCAACATCTTTGTACGCTTGTTGCTGAAGAATCAGTCCAAAACGCTGCAATCTAGTAATGCTTTGATCTGTCGGCGAGTTTGGCGCCCCTCGCTGTCCGCAGAAACAGCCGATAAGATTTCGGCTTTCAGGAGGATTCCCAGAACGCTCCCGCTTCCTTCGCTCCGCACCAATACACTTGGCAGCTCCCTAGTTTTCAAAGGACTTTCGGGGCTGGTGTTCGCTGACGCGGACAAAGCTTTCCCAGCAGTTGGCTGCCCGCCACTCACTGCTGGTTGCCATTTCCCTGTTGCTTCTTTTTGCAGTCCTTCTTGTGGTGCCCAGGCTTCCCGCAGATCCAACAGTTCCCACCACGCGGCTTGCTCTGCTACTGGCCTTCTTGCACTGCGTCAATCTCGGTGGCGTCGGTTTGTTCATACTGTGTTTGACACTGGAAATTCTCTTGTTTCTCACGGAAACCCCCTCGATGATAGCGTAGTGCATCAACGGGCTCAGCAGTGGCCACCATCGCCTGGACCTCTGTGATTCCACTGAGTGCTAGCGTGCATTGAATCTCTGCCTTCAAGCCGTCATGGTATTTGTCTGCCATTTCTGGCTCGCTCATGTCGTCGATCTGCGAGCACAACGCTAAGAATCGGCGTGTGTACTCCTGCACCAAGCCGATCTGCTTCAGCTGCTTAAGCTTGTTGCGTGCGACCATGCAGGTGTTCACGAGATCAAACCGATCTTTGATGGCTTGCTCAAATTGCTCCCATGTTGTCGGCACGCGCGCTTCAGCTTGCCCGACGCCTGGCTGCCACAACACGGCATGTTGAACAGCTGCGTTCCCACCTCCACCTCGAGTGGCCAGCATATTCACCTGCCTCCACCACTCCAGTGCTGCTCCGCATAGAAGTGTCACCGCGAATGACACACGCATAGCATCGTCCTCTGGAAGGTGACCCAGAGCCCCAACGTAGATGTTCATCGCGAACAACCGTGTCCGAACGCAAGCTCCCTTGACACAGGGGTTGAATGTTTCCGTAGCCTTTGGCTTTGGTCTCGGCGGACTCCTAGACTGGGCCGTCCCAACCTGTCCAGTGCCACTCCCGTCCTGCAAGTCAGCCATCTCCCGATTGAGCCGCTCCTTCTCCAACTTGAGGGCTCCTAGCTGCTTTACGATCTGCTGCAGGGCCTGCTCCATGACTCAAGATGAACAGTAGCCAGTGTAGATCCTTGGAAAAAAATTGGCAGTGTTTTGCCAGCAATCGAAAAAAATTCAACAGCAATTTGGTAGTCTGGGATGAGAATCGGGCGTCTTCAAAGTGCGTGGGAGTCACCAGTCGTCTCCCGCGCGCGCACGGTAGGCCTTGTGGACGCTCTGTAAATTCAGAAATTTTTTCCAGAGGTTGGCTCGTGCGTTGGCTTCGAAGTCTGGTCCAACAATCTCCCTCTCGATCAGCCTCGACGTTGACCGGCGTAGTCCGTGCCTTCGCTCCCTGACGTTTAGCGAGCCCCGGCAGCACTTCCGTCCAATGCGTGGCTCTGGCTCTAATACCATATGTGAGAGTGGATGCTCTATGGAGATTTAGCCTTGGTGTGTGGAGAGCACAGTCGTAGCGGAAAGATGGACTTGGAGAAGTCTGGAAGCCAAAGCTGGAAAATAGAGGTTAATTACATTAAACTGAGTATAGGGTTTTTACACTGTCTGCCTGGCTAGCCCAGGCCTCAGCCTACTGCTTTCCTAGCTTGTTATAACAAGCTACTTGCACCTGAACTCGGTGCCCTACTTGCACCTAATGCGAGAAGCATCTGGCCGTCGATCGTTTAGATCGACGGTCTGCCTTCGCCCAGCGCGAGCCGCTACATTAGCTCGACGTCTCGTATGATCACCGCGGATGGGTCTCGGCGGTGGGTGCGGTCACCGTTTTGCTGCCGTCGATGATCGCGCGCGTTGTCGGGGGCTCGCCGCCGAAACAACCCATCGGCGGGTAGCGTAACCGATACGCTACTCGCCAAGAGTGTGAAAGCCACCCTCGCGTGGCGTGTTCGGAACGCGCGCACGCAAGTGCGACCAAAACATCCCCCTGCGCTAGCGTACACCACACGTCGGCGCACATTCGCTTGCTAGCTTTCGCTCCTCGTCAGAACGAAGGTCGAGCGGAGGTGAGCTCGACCATGACCTGGATTTACGAAAAGCGGAAAAAGGCCTGCACGCCCCCAAGACTAGGACGAGGCCCTGAGTATGACAGAAAAAAGGGGCACCTTGTTATATGATGTGTCATCCCCCTTACTTCGCTCACCCCCCTACCCCCCCACCTCACGAGAATCGGGATCGAGCGATTATCCTTTTTCTTCTTTTTGGTTTTCGACTCGTAAATCCCCATTTGCGGATTTGGTGTGTTCTATGTTTGCGCGAGCTACGTCTGCGCAAACATAAAACCCTTCATCCGCGAATTATGGTTTGCAAGTCGGCCAAAAAAAAAGCTAATCGCTCGATCGCGATCTAGCAAAAACGCTTTTGAAAAAACATCGGAGACTCAAACCGATTTCGGGGGAGTGACCATATACCCACAGAATTCTTGATATCTACCGCCATATCCACGGTTCGCACGTTAACCATGCCATATCCAATTTTAGAACTTCTTTATTAATCTTATATCCAGCGAGCACGCAAAAAAATAGGCTATATCCGAATGTACACACTATGTGTTGGTTTTTTTCGCATCTCTCATTGTGCTTTGTTGTGTCCTCCCGGCTTGTGTACATCGGCGTGCAGATGACTGACGGCGAGACTCGACGCTGATGGAGTGTCGTCCGGTGGAGCAGACGCACGCTGAGGTCTTCTCGCACTTTGCTGGAGCCTCCTCTCCCCGACGACGCGCTCAGCTCCATCGGCAGGCCTCCTCGGCGGTCGTGCTCCCGGCGGTCATTGACACTGCAGTTGCCGCTTGCATGCGTCCAGCGCGTCCCATCGCGTCTGCATCGTCATGCACTGCCTAGGGTCCCAGTTGCATGCTGCGTGGCCCTGTTTGGTAGCATAAACCGTTGTGGGCACTATCTGGGTTTAGGCTGCCATAACTCCT
>SZWC01005536.1:110959-123085 GCA_023375785.1 Penium margaritaceum
CGTCCTCAGGTGTGACTGAACGCAGCAGCCAGCAGCAGCAGCAGCAGCTTGCCGTGGCAGCGAGCAGTGGCACCACCGGCCCGCAGCAGCAGCAGATAGCAGCGGCTGGCAGCAGCAGCAGCTCGCAGCAGCAGCAGCCCGCAGGAGCAGCTGCCGGCAGCACCAGCAGCAGCAGCTGCTCGCAGCAGCAAGCAGCAGTAGCAGCAGGCGGCAGCAGCAGCAACGACAGCAGCTGTAGCAGGCAGCATCAGCAGCAGCAGGCGGCAGCAGCTGCAGCAGCTCGCAGCAGCTGCAACTACACTAGCCCGCAGCAGCAGCTGCTGCAGCTGCGAGCAGCTAGCTGCTCGCAGCGAGCAGTGAGCAGCTAGCTGCTCGCTGCGAGCAACCAGCTGCTCGCAGCGAGCAGCGAGCAACTAGCTGCTCGCTGTGAGCAGCCAGCTGCTCGCTGCGAGCAACGAGCAGCCAGCTGCTCGCTGCGAGCAGCCACCTGCTCGTAGCGAGCAGCGAGCTGCGAGCTGCGAGCTCCTCGCAGCGAGCAAGCAAAACCAAAAAGAGAAAAAAAAAACAAAAACAAAAAACGGGGACCTACCCCCCCCGGCTTTGTCCCTCTGTTAAGGAGCAGCAGCAGCAACAGCTGCAGCAGTAGCAGCAGCAGCAGCAGCAGCAGCAGCAAGCCACAGCAGCCTCAGCAGCCGCAGCAGCTTGCAGCAGCCGCCGCTGCAGCTGCCACTGCAGCCACAGCAACTGCAGCCGCAGCAGCAGCCCCAGCCGCAGCAGCTGCAGCAGCAGCCACAGCCACAACAGCAGCAGCAGCAGCTGCAGCAGCCAGAGCCGCAGCTACAGCAGCAGCTGCATCAGCAGCACCTGCAGCCGCAGCCGCAGCGGCAGCAGCACGAACAGCCGCCGCAAGCCATAGCAGCAGCAACAGCTGCAGCAGTAGCAGCAGCAGCAGCTGCAGCAGCAGCCACAGCCACAACAGCAGCAGCAGCAGCTGCAGCAGCAGCCACAGCCACAACAGCAGCAGCAGCAGCTGCAGCAGCAGCCACAGCCACAACAGCAGCAGCAGCAGCAAGCCACAGCAGCCTCAGCAGCCGCAGCAGCTTGCAGCAGCCGCCGCTGCAGCTGCCACTGCAGCCACAGCAACTGCAGCCGCAGCAGCAGCCCCAGCCGCAGCAGCTGCAGCAGCAGCCACAGCCACAACAGCAGCAGCAGCAGCAGCAGCAGCTGCAGCAGCCAGAGCAGCAGCTACAGCAGCAGCTGCATCAGCAGCACCTGCAGCCGCAGCCGCAGCGGCAGCAGCACCAACAGCCGCCGCAAGCCATAGCAGCAGCAACAGCAGCAGCTGCAACGTCTGCAGTAGCACCAACAGCAACAGCGACGGCCCCAATCTTACTGCTGACGTTAGCATCCCGCTGCTGACGTCACTACTGACATCATCAACAAGAAACAAAAAAAAAGAGGGGGGAGAAAGGGAAGGGAGAAAAACCCAAGGGGTGGGTAGAACTCCCACCACCCCTGCTGTGATCAGCAAAGACAAAACAAAACACAAAAAAAAGACAAAACAAAACACACAACAAGGGACACCAAACTATGGAAGGTAGCCCAAGTGGAGAGGGGTCCTCCTCTGTTGGGGGGACCCCTTACCCCGCCTTTCGTGCAGCGCCTGCAGCAGCAGTAGCAGCAGCAGCAGCTGCAGCAGCAGCAGCAGCAGCAACAGCAGCAGCAGCAACAACAGCAGCAGCAGCCGCCACCGCCGCTGCAGCAGCAGCAGCAGCAGCAGCAACAACAGCAGCAGCAGCAGCAACAGTAGCAGCAGCAGCAGCAGCAGCAGCAGCAACAGCAGCAGCAGCAGCAGCAGCAGCAGCCGCCGCCGCTGCTGCAGCAGCAACAGCAGCAGTAGCAGCAACAGCAGCCGCTGCCGCCCGCTGATGTCGTCGGCGGTAATTCTGACCCCCTCGCTGCTCTTCAACAACAGCTTGCCGCCTTGACGCAGCAGCTTGCAGCGCTACAACCTATAGCCGCCCGAACTGCCACTAGTGGTCTACCGCCGTTCGTCCCTCCAGGGCACGCCAGCCCAGCTGTGTCTGCTGCCACGTACTACCTGGCACAGCAGCAGACTCAGCGCCAGCGGTAGACAGTCACTTCCGTCCTTGGCCCCACTTTGGGTGCCGGCCGCAGGCCGAAGGACTATGAGACGCCGCCCCCGCCGCTTCAGGCCGGCGAGCAGTTCCGAAGCTGGGAGCTCAGCTTCCGGATCTCGGCGCAGGGTGAGGGCCTGTGGGCTTACTACACCCTCCCTTACGACCCTACCCAGGCCGACCAGTTGTATGACGCTGGTCGCGCCGTCCGTGTCCTTGTCCCAGTCGCCCCTCCAGCTTCCCGCCTGGCCTTAGAGCCTTTCCTCGGCGACGTCACGGCTGGCGACACCCCAGACCCTGCAGCCGCCTGGCACGTCCTCACCATGCCTCATCGCCTGTCCAGCGATGCTGAGATCAGCCGTCTGCTCCGGGAATTCAACTCCCTGCACATGGGAGAGACTGAGACGGTCACTGCCTACTGGCAGCGGGCGGGGGACATCCTCCGTCGTCTCGGCACATCTGCTCCGCCCCCTCTGTCCGCGCTCCTCACCATCAAGCGCGGCGCCACCAGCGACTACGCCAACGTCCTCGTCCACTACCCCCAGGACGTCCTCTCCACCATGGCGACCCAGGGCACCCTCATGCCCTGGGCATACGAGCTCTTCCTCCGCATTGAGAAAGCTCACCAGGAGTCCCAACTCCATCGTGCGGAGGCGCTTGCATCCCCTGCCGTTGCCTCCCCTGCTGTCGCCTCCCCTGCCGTTGCCTCCGTGGCCGTCGCCTCCCCCGTCGCAGCAACCTCATCGTTGTCGGGGAAGAAGAAGAAGAACCGGAACAAGAAGGGCAAGGGTCAACAGCAACAGCAGCAGCTACAGTCGTCGACCGGGTCCAGCGGTGGTGGCTCGGTCTGCCACAACTGTGGTCAGCCCGGGCACGGGTGGTACACGTGCCCTCTCCCGACGGACGAGGCGCGCGTCATCGCTACCATAAGGCGCTAGCGGGAGCGCCGCCTCGCCTCTGCCGCCGTCGCCGCTACTGGCCCGACCACTTTGACCTCGTCCAGCGGCTCTGCCACTCCGACAGCTCCGCCTGTCCCGCAGACACCCGCGCCGCAACGGTACTACCCGCAGCTGTCGGCGCCCCCGCTCCCTTCAACGGCGCAGCCCTCCTACTACCCGGGCTCCGGCGCCGTTACTCCGCACTCCGTCTATACTCCCGGGCCCTCCTCCCGTGAGCGTCAGCTAGAGCAGTTTATCGCGCTCCAGCTCGGCCTGCCTCGCCCTCCTCCCCAGGGAAGTGCAAGTTGCGTCACCTCCTGCTCTCCTACCCCGCCCTGCATGACCGAGACTGACCTGCGGCCGTGTCCCATTTCCTCGTCTATCTCGTCGTCGCCCGTGGCCTCCTCTGCCTCTCTTCTTGATGATGTTGCAATGGCTTGACGATTGGCAGTCCCGTTTCGTGCCTCCGTCCACCGTGTCCGCGTCCCTCGCCTGCTGCCATGTGACCGTTAGCGATCTAGCGACCCCGGTCCAGGACCCTGCTGAGACCTAGATCATCGACTCCGGGGCCACGCATCACATGACGGCCTCTCGTGAGGCCTTCAGTATGCTCGGTCCTGTCGGCGATGTCTCCGGTGTCCGGACGGGCTCTGGACAGGTGTTGCCTGTCCGTGGTGTTGGCGTCGTTCGTTTTCATGGTCCTGCCGGTGACGTCTTTCTGACTGATGTCCTCTTCGTCCCTGGTCTCGAGCTCAGTCTCCTGTCCGTGACTGCCCTTGACCGCATGAGCATGGATGTTGTGCACTCGCGTGGTGTTGGCACTGTGTCGTTGCGTCCGTCTGGTCTTGTCGTCCTNTCGGCGAGCATGGCCGCTATGTCCTCACCCTCACGGACGACTACTCTCGCTATCGCTGGGTCTTCTGCCTTAGGCAGAAGAGCGATGTCGCCCGGGCCATCCAGGACTGGCTTGTCCTCGCAGAGCGCGCGTGTGGCCGCTCCCTTCGCCGCTTTCGCTCCGATCGCGGTGGCGAGTACATGGGTGAGGCCACGACTTTCCTCGCCTCCCGCGGGATCCACCACGAGACATCGGCGCCCTACACCCCCGCCCAGAACGGTGTCTCCGAGCGGTGGAACCGGACCATGGCCGACGCCGTCCGTACCATGCGCGTCGAGTCCGGTCTCTCCGAGGGCTTCTACTTTGAAGCCATGGCCTACATGACCTGGGTCTGGAACCGGATTCCCCACGGTCCCCTTCCCCGTCAGTCCACGCCGTACCAGCATTGGTGCGGTCAGCGCGCTGACCTCCGCCCCGCTCGCGTCTGGGGTTGTGTCGCCATTGTCTGGCTGTCCACCCCGCAGCAGGGCGGCAAGCTCGCCCCCCGCGGCCGTCCTTGCACCTTCCTCGGTGTCTCTCGTCAGTCCAAGGCCTGGCGCTTCTGGGACCCCTCCCAACATTGCATCGTCGAGTCCCAGGATGCCCTCTTCTTCGAGGACCTGTTTCCTCATTCGCTCCGGCTCGTCTGTGTCTATCCCGTCGTGTGGGGGAGTGGTGAGTCCGTCCTCCGTCCTACCGCGTCCGGGTGCCACATTCTTCGGTCCCTCTGAGCCGGCTGCTCCAGTCGCGTCCGCTGGTCCCTCCGGGCCAGCTGCCCCAGTCGCGTCCGCTGGTCCCTCCGGGCCAGTTGTCCCAGTCGCGTCCGCTGGTCCCTCCGGGCCAGCTGCCCCAGTCGCATCCGCTGGTCCCTCCGGGCCAGCTGTCCCAGTCGCGTCCGCTGGTCCCTCCGGGCCAGCTGCCCCAGTCGCGTCCGCTGGTCCCTCCGGGCCAGCTGCCCCAGTCGCATCCGCTGGTCCCTCCGGGCCAGCTGTCCCAGTCGCGTCCGCTGGTCCCTCCGGGCCAGCTGCCCCAGTCGCGTCCGCTGGTCCATTCGAGCCGGCTGCACCAGTCACGTCCGCTGGTCCCACCGGGCCAGCTGCTCCAGCCGCGTCCGCTGGTTCCTCCGGGCCAGCTGCCCCAGTCGCGTCCGCTGGCCCCTCCGAGCCGGCTGCCCCAGTCACGTCCGCTGGTCCCTCCGGGCCAGCTGGCCCAGTCGCGTCAGCTGGACCCTCCGGGCCAGCTGCCCCAGACGCGTCCGCTGGTCCCTCTGGGCCAGCTGTCCCAGTCGTGTCCGCTGATCTCTCCTGGTTGACAGCCCCAGTCGCCTCCACTGGCCCATCAGACTCAGCGCCGTCGCATGCCTTACCACGCTACACACGTGGTCCTGGCGGCAGCCTCCGTCCCAGGCCGACGGTGAGCGTGCAGACCGTCGCACCGCGCTCGGTACCGCCTCGACCCCTCGTGGCTCCACGTGCCTCCTCCGCTCCCACTGTCGTGAGTGGGGACCCTGGCACCAAGGCCCTGGGCCTGACCACATCGGCCATCATCGCCGATTTGCACCCGGGCTCCGCATTGGGCTACGCCATGCTCCATCACGAGCATCGGCACGCTGTCATGGCTGCCCTGGCGCGCATCCCACCTGGGGCGCGAGAGGCACATGCTCTCTCAGTCCGCTCCACAGCACGCCCGGAGGACCCAGCCACCTTGCGCGAGGCACGAGCCTCTCCTGAGGCTGCACACTGGGACGCTGCCTGCGTCGATGAGCTCGTCGCTATCCGACAGCACCACGTATATGACCTCGTTGACCTTCCTCCAGGTCGGAAGGCCATCGGCGCCAAGTGGGTCTTTCGGCGCAAGTGGAAACCAGACGGGTCCTTGGACAAGTACAAGGCCCGCCTCACTGCAAAGGGGTTTGCCCAGGTCCCTGGGGTCGACTATGACCAGATCTTTGCCCCAGTTGGCCGGTTCTCCACCAGCCGGGCGCTCTTCAGCCTGGTCGCCCAGTACGGGTGGGAGCTGCATCAGATGGATGTGAGCAACGCTTTCCTCCATGGCTCATTGGAGGGTGAGGAGCTTTACATGGTGCAGCCACCAGGCTTCCACGATGGCACCGGGAGAGTACGGCGACTGCTTAAGGCCCTCTATGGCCTGAAGCAGTCGCCTCTCCCCGGCGACGCGCTCTGCTCCATCGGCAGGCCTCCTCGGCGGTCGTGCTGCCGGCGGTCATTGACACCGCAGTTGCCGCTTGCATGCGTCCAACGCGTCCCATCGCATCTGCATCGTCATGCACTGCCTAGGGTCCCAGTTGCATGCTGCGTGGCCCTGTTTGGTAGCATAAACCGTTGTGGGCACTATCTGGGTTTAGGCTGCAATAACTCCTTGTTACTATTTTTCTAGCAGATTCTGACCGCACGGCTGCGTTTGCAGCGGCGGTATTATGGTACGGTCCAGTTTTCAGGCAAAACGGACGACGCCCGGGTTTTGGGCTGCCTGGCAGGCCTCACCGAGAAAACCTGCCAGCCTGAACTGAGCTATTTTCTGATTGGCTGTTGAACTGAGTAACAAGCTCTACAGAGCTGGGGGGGGCCTAGAACTTGGAGGGGTCTCCCATTGTTGTTCATTCTTCATTCCTAATCAGTCATTGTCAGTTTTCAGCTGCTTTCTGGCGCTAACACTGGCGCGCGCGTTTCTGAGTAACAAAACCCAGAGCTTCCAGACTTAGACTCTACAGCAGCAGACTGAGGGGGCAGCTGACTTAAGGAACGAGCGTGGAAGCCCGCACGCTGCATCAACAACGCTGCTGCCCCAACCTGCTGCCTTGTTTTCTCTCTCTATGTTGACGCCGCATGCCATCCAGCGACAACCTGCTGACGTTGTCAACATGAGAAAAAAATTCAAACCCCTCTTTTGAGGGGTTTGCGACTTTTCTCAAATAGGTTTGCGATATCTTTGAGTTGGGGGTCCAAAACACCCCATGCGTTGAAAGGGAACCTGCTGGGCCCCTCTATCACGGGGCCAAGCAGGAGCCCGAGCAAAAGTAAAACCCTTAATCTCGAGTGAAATTTGGGGTAGGGTTTGAAAGCGGTTTGAATGGATAAAAAAGGGTTTTGCCCCCCAATTTTTTTTTTGAAAAAGACGTTTTCGCTCGATCGCGATCGAGCGATTTGCCTTTTCTTTTTTTTTTTTCTACTCGCAAACCCCCATTCGCGGATTTAGGGTTTTCTATGTTTGCGCGGGCAGAGCCCGCGCAAACATAAAACCGTACATCCGCGGGAGCAGAAAAAAAATGAAGAAAAGGCAAATCGCTCGATCGCGATTCTTGCGAGGGGGGAGGGAGGGTGGGGCGAGAGCGAAGCGACGGGGGTGACACATCAACCCCCTCGCTTCGCTCGATCGACGACTTGCATCGCCAATCAGGCATGGCCATGCAATGGGCACGGCGTAGTTCTTTTTTGAAGTTTTTGGATATGGCGTGGTTAATATTCAACTCGCGGATATCTCAGGCTTCTGTTGACGCTTGCACGCATATATCAGCCATTTCGCCCAACCGATTTCTATCCATGCAAACCACTCTCAAGCCCTACCCCAAATTACACTCAAGGTTTTAGGGCTATGTTTCTCCGGGCTCCTGTTGGGCCCCACGGTAGCCCAGCAAGTTCCCTTTCAACTCATGGCGTGTTTCGATCCTCCCCACTCAAAACTGTTACAAACCGTTTTGAGAATAGTAAAAAACCCCTCTGTAGAGGGGTTTGGGCTTTTTCTCTCATGTTTGACGACGTCAGCATACTTTCCCTCCATGGCATGCGGCATTGGCAAAGCGTGCACATTTGGATGTATCTTTTTCCATGCTCGCTTGATATAGCGTCAATAAAGAATCGAAAAGTTCTAAAAATGGATATGGCGCAGTCAATGTACAAAACGTGGATATAGTGATGGATTGAGATTTCTGTGGATATATGGCCACTCCGCCGTTTCCCGAGGAGAGACATACGCTCGCGACCAATGCGCGAGGGCGATTGTACATCTGACGAGGTCGGATGTACGATCCGTTGCATGCGCAACGTATGGCAAACGAAAGACGCTCGGCATGAACCTCATGATGCGACCGTGCAGCATGCTGCTGACACAACAGCAGTCAGCATGTTTAAACGCAAAGTCATACGAGAATGCGGACATGGCCATCATGGGATAGGCAATGACGAGAGAATAAAATAATGGTTTGGAATGCACAAAAAAATGTTCAGCCATGAGATCACAGGTTTGCACATCGGTCGTTGGATTCTTTGCCAAACGCATCCACGCGTTGGCCGCATGATGCCTCCTCGGCATTGTCCGACATTTCCGCTCGCGCTTTCGTTCGTCGGCGGCTGCACCACACCGCATGCCTTTGCTTCGCAGCCACACGCAGGCAGACCAAGGCGTGACATTCTCACGATGGCAGCAGCACCAAAGCAGCGTCGCAGCAGCTGCTGTACTCTGTGGCAGTTGAGCCTGCTGCTGCTGAACGCATCCATCTTTCAAGATTGACGACCGTGTTGCTTTGTTGTGCTGCTGCCACAGCAGAGGTCCAACTTGGACCGACTCTGCCCCGACAGACGCGGGACAGAGAGAGCAGTCACGGCTAGCCAACTGATTGGCGCTCATCGCTGCGGTGAGAGCGCACAGCATCATCGGATCTGTGGGCCTCTCTTGAGACATCCATCTTCGCAGCTTTCCTCACTCCACTCTATCGCTCTTCTAGTGCTCAGCAACGACGGTCGCTCAGTGCCCTACACACCTCTCACACAAACAGCCAGCAAGCCATGACGACCGTTTCCGCTTCAAGCGTCCGCCTCACCGTCGCCCTCGCCGGTCTCTCATGCGGGACAGTGCTGCTGCTGGCCAGGCTACGAGCTCGTGCTCGTGTGGCCACCAACGCCAAACAGCTTTTTGCACAGCAGAACGAACGCGAGCAGCAGAAGAACCATGACGACGATGCTAAGGTTGAGGGACACCACGAGGAGCAGCAAGAGTCTGAGAAGCAGCATCAGCCAGTTGACAACTTTGATAGAACCGAAGCTTCCACTTGTAGCACCACGCAAGCCACCGAAGCTGATGTGGAGATAGTGGAGGTAACAACGGATGTAGTGACGCGCAAGATGGCGGAGCTTGAAGCAGTCAACGCCGGCCTCTCTTGTGCGGCTGAGGCCAACACGGCCGAAATTGCGCAGCTGAAGCTTGCCAACGCGACGCTCGCTGCGACGGCTGAAACAATCAGCACTCGCATTGCGGAGCTTCTGTCTGCCAACGCACACATGGTCGGAAGAATCACGGCTTTGGAGCAGCAGCAGCAGCAGAAGGATGAAGAGCAGCAGGCCTTTTTGGTGGAGCGCGACAAGCGCGAGAAAGAGAAGGGTGAGCGGAAAGCCCATGAGCTGCAGTTGGAGAAAGCAGACGACTCGAAGCTTGAGCAGCCTCAACAGGAGCAGCGACCCCTAGCTACTCCTCGCCCCCCTGTTGTTTGGGGCATCGGCTCCCATCGCTTTGTGGATGGTAAGAAGGAAAGCAACCCTCGTCTTGCGGAAGAGAAGAAGGCCACGCGCTCAGCCCAAGAAGCTCACAGTCTCCTTCCTATGAAAGATGATCGTCACTACATGGTGGAGGAGCTGAGAGTGCAGTGCAGAGCGATGGTGAGGAAGATGACTGAGTCGGGCCCCAACGTGACCGTCAACCCTCTGTACGGCATGCCTCCTCAGGACGAGGAGGAGAGGCGCATTGCGGAGGTTATTCGTCAGCAGAATGAGAAGGCCCTTGCAAGTGTGCAGTTGCTCTCAACTGTTGCAGGGGAGGGTGAGAAAGGGGTGGTGGGGGTAGGAGCAGGCAGGCCAAGGAGGCAACCAGTCCGTGGCGTCGGACGGAACCGTCTTGCCACCAACTATGTGGAAGTAGGCAGAATGGCGGCGAGTGCTCAGTTGGAGAGGAGGATAGATAATGGTGGCAGGCAGGAGAGAGTGGTAGTGGAACGTTCAGCGACGTTCAGCAGTAGGAAGCAAGCAAGAACAGCAGCAGCAGAGAAGGAGAGCCAGCCAAGGGGGCGTAGGACCAGCGAGTCGTCTGCCACCGGTGCCTAACCGGTTTTTGGCAGCCCGAGCGGCTGTTTGCGGTCGACTCAAGTCTGGGCCTGAACCCCTCTATGGTTCTTGCATCTGGATCATCTCTGTCTGCACTTTTCTTGTTCCAATTTATGTATTTGATCTCAATAAATATGATTTCCCTGACCTTTGACATGTATGAAACCTGTAGTGTCCGAATTGTTTTTGACCTGAAACAGCGCTATCAGTGTAGAAGGCTGCTGGACAAATCCATGAGCCCATTTATTTGTTATCCAAAGAATAACCTAATGTGACATTCAGTATTGGGTGTAAGGTAATTCAGTCCAAATGCTCATGGAGACGTCAACCTGAATGTCAATGTGTGTGCGGATGTCACTAGGGCTGCATGTGATTCAGTCCTTCTCATTCAACATGGTGGTTGTAGTCGGTTCCAAGTTCAGTTTGCCTCTTACAGATACTTTCAATGCCTCTAAGTATTGTGCTAATTTTGTTCATTGCTCCAAGACACATGTATTGCAGCAAATGGAATTCGCCATAAGAAAAAGATGCCAAGTCTGTGGCAGTAGTAGATGCAGACATCCATGTGGCGTCTCCCGCATCCTTTGAATCCATTCGGTAAAACCGATGCTGCAGCGGCTGGCAGCTGACTGTTTGGCTGTTTAAGCTGTTTGTTTCGCCAAAGGCCTTTCTTTTCCACTCATGCAGCCCCACTCATGCAGCCCCACTCATGCAGCCTCCCTCTAATTCAGTGGCAAGGATGATGGGTTGGGCCATTTTCCCCTTCTCCTCAACTCAGGCAATGGATGTTGGACCACAAAATTTGTGAGTTCATTGAAAAAATGTTGCCCTGCCCTCAGTGCTTTGTTGTGTTCTCGTTGTTTTACATGAATGGACCCATAATCGGACCCTGTCAAGCAATGTACTTTTTCTTAAGACCTATGTGAGTTCGTCGTTCACCAATTGTTCTCATGCACTTTCTTCATGATTCCTTGCGCCCTTGCTCCAAGACTGTCACGCCCTTTGCATTGTGGTGTCAAAGCAAGATTTGAGGGCAGAAGCCCTTCGTTGTGTTAGCTACTGAGCTAACCACCTCCGGCAGAGAAGCCGCGAAACCGAAAAGCTCACAAAGGTTCTTACACCTTCTTCCTTTGCAGGTATGTGTCATGCACCCCAAACTTAATCAGGCATACACTTCACCTTCAAGAGTACTAACGCCTTAGCATTACATCTCAAGAAGAGCTCAAGTCGTCAAAACGCAAGAGAGCATCAAGCAAGGGTTAATTGATCAGCATGCAAGACAAGTCCTTTTATAGCTGCCTGTCCAGTCCTAGAACTCAAAAGCACATTCCTAAGAAGTGGCTTGACCCTGCCACATCACCAAGAGACTTGCGCTGTGGGCTTGACACATAAGCATCCTTGTGCCAAGGTGACTGATCAGCCGTGTTGCTTCCCAGAAGCAATGGACTTTCTTTCTTGGAAGCTTCTAAAACAACCAAGATGTGCATGGAGCCAGGATCGAGCTCATGACCTCTCACTTGGCCAAATCAACAAAATGGCTAAGTTAACCACTCACCTACATGGTGTACTCACAGGTCATATCTCACATGAGACAGAGCATAGTTGAGTCACCCTACAACAAATCCAGGGGTCATACCTCCACAAGGGGCAGAGCATTCCTGATCCGTCGTACAAGACTGAACAAGGGGCAAACATATTCAACAAATCTCTCCCTTGCACCTTGCGTCAGTTTCCATCATCATTCTTCATCACTTGCGTTGACCATGCCGATACCTTGCCTGCCCGCCTGGTGGAGATCCTTGTCCAATGGCTTTGTAAGCATGTCAGCCCGGTTCAGCTTGGTGCCGACATACTCCAGCTCCACTGTTTGCTTGTAGACCAAGTCCCGAGCATAGTGGTAGCGGATCTCGATGTGCTTTGTGCGCCTGGACAGAACTGGGTTCTTGGACATGTCAATCGCGCTCATGTTGTCAATCTTGATGATTGTTGCCGTTGCCTGTGGTGCCTTCATCTCAGAGAGCAAGCTTCGAAGCCACTGCACCTCTTTACACACCTCAGCCAATGCA
>SZWC01005536.1:129622-146061 GCA_023375785.1 Penium margaritaceum
TGCACCCCAAACTTAATCAGGCATACACTTCACCTTCAAGAGTACTAACGCCTTAGCATTACATCTCAAGAAGAGCTCAAGTCGTCAATACGCAAGAGAGCATCAAGCAAGGGTTAATTGATCAGCATGCAAGACAAGTCCTTTTATAGCTGCCTGTCCAGTCCTAGAACTCAAAAGCACATTCCTAAGAAGTGGCTTGACCCTGCCACATCACCAAGAGACTTGCGCTGTGGGCTTGACACATAAGCATCCTTGTGCCAAGGTGACTGATCAGCCGTGTTGCTTCCCAGAAGCAATGGACTTTCTTTCTTGGAAGCTTCTAAAACAACCAAGATGTGCATGGAGCCAGGATCGAGCTCATGACCTCTCACTTGGCCAAATCAACAAAATGGCTAAGTTAACCACTCACCTACATGGTGTACTCACAGGTCATATCTCACATGAGACAGAGCATAGTTGAGTCACCCTACAACAAATCCAGGGGTCATACCTCCACAAGGGGCAGAGCATTCCTGATCCGTCGTACAAGACTGAACAAGGGGCAAACATATTCAACACGTTGAACCTGCCACGGGAATTGCCGCCTACTTCCTTGTCGGCTTCAGCAGTGGTCTTGCTTTCACTTCTCCTCATCAGACCTTGCTTCGGCACCTAGCAAGCCCTTCCTCCCTTACCAAAAAGAAAACGAACGTCAAACAATGGAACGAATTCCACTTCTTTTCATTGTATGATAGGTTGCCAATCTCGTCGGGCGGAGGAAGATCAATGGCTCACGCGACCGCTCTCACATCGTTGACTGCAGGCGTACTACCTCTCGAGTTCATTAATCCGGTGTAACAAGACTCGCTCACGCTACCAGAAATGCGGAACGACTTAGCTGGCACTGCAATCGCCAGGTTTGGAAAACTAAACAAGAAGATTGACGCACAGTACATGCTTCAACGCCTACGTGAGCAGCCAATGTGGCAAAGTATACGCGACCTTTCCTCTGAATCATCACTAGCACTAACCTCACCGACGACGAACTCTGTTTTCACTAAAACGGCTTCAAGTGAAATTCGTAGCAAGCAATTGCCATCTTTGGCATCTAGGATGACCTTCCATGAATGACCGCAGTAGCTGATCACATCAACATCGCCGACTATAATGCTTGGATGCAAGAACCCAACGGCAGCCACAATTCCTATGGTGGTGGGGGAAAGTCATAGTCAACGGAGACCTCGTCTCTGGTGGAGATTGATGCCGTCGATCAACGCTATCAAAGTTTTTGCTGGACTTGTGGAAAACCGGGTCATATCTTGCATGACTATAAAAAACGGCATGAACAATCAAGAATGGGGTGAAGCCGTAAAGGACAATGAGGAGTATAAAGGGCAGGAGTAGAAGGCAAGGCTCCTGTTCTCTCAAAAGTTTCTGCACCGACCGACCGCCCATCTCAGCGGCTCACATCATCACAGACAAAAGTTCTTGGGATCACACAATTTGACGAGGGGTGACGAGGACGACCAATCGGCGATACCACTATGAGATAAACCAAGGGGTTCTTAAAGTAGGACAATGGTACCGGTGCTACTCGACGGAAGAGCTTCTCAAAGTGTTTTCAGCAACAACATGGTTTGGAAGCTAGGTTTGGACACCGAATTGGGAGTATTTGAGGGAAAACCCGTTGACTAATAACTGCGGATTTGTCAACTTCACAAAACCCTCTGACTGCAAATAGACGATGTGAATGACGTAATGGTCTGGAGGCCTTGCCAAATGAGCGGCCACAAGATCATCCTCGGGCGAGATTTCCTGTAACATGACAATCTGCACGTGGACTCGAGCATGGGATGAGTCCACGTCAGCATTAATGGCAGAAAACGACACCTGCCTCTGGTCGAGCAACCCACAAGGCAATGGCAGTTATGGGAACCAGCAGAAGTGGAAGTAGCAGAGGAATTTGTAGTAGTTCTAGAATGCCAACCGACATCTTTGGACATGGCCAAGAGAAATCTGCGGTGCGTAGCTTGTGCGTGGCCAGTCCACGTGGAGGCCACGAAAGCAGAATAAATTGCAGCTGCCAAGGCGACTGTATCGGCCTCAACACCGGAGACATTTGTGGCTATTCCAGAGGATTTTGCATTGCTCGTCGAGGATTTTGAGGTGTTTGTTCCGACAAACTTCCCTGTGAGCTACCTCCGCCATTTGGAACCAATCACCTTTGATTCATGCCCTCAAACTGTTTACACCTCTTTTGACTATAGCTAAGAAACTACTAAGAAGTTTCTTACATTCCAGTAATGAACAATGGAAGATATCAAGAACCTTCCAAACCACATATATTTCAATTCCTTCTATCTATTCAAAATGATTTAGATTTTTTTTTCTTTCAGAAAATGATTGTTGAGAACTTGAAAAGGCGAGCTTCAACAATATCTTCATACATCATAACAGGCATTTCTATGATCTGAGCATACATGAAGAATGTCTTGATGACCTATGTACTGAATTTTGCGGGCTGATAGGGCTACATTTGAGTTTTCAATAGTTTTGAGATCCAGAAAGTCTGAAGTTACGGACTCGATACTGCCTGAGACAACCGCAAACGTAAGACCTATTTTCAGGTTTGCTCCTATCCCCCCCTCCCCCTCCCCCCACCCCCCCCGCCCCCCCTTGAGCCATGTATGTGCACGTGTGCATGACAACTGAACGTGCACGACAGGTCGTGCACATAGACAGCTCAACATTACACACGTGTTTGATTTATAATCAAACATCCAACAAAGGTTTCCTCCTACTAGTGTTCAAATTTCTCCAACATGTCCTACAAAGGATGTAAACTTCCTTACCCCATCAACCTACACACTCTTCTGGTTACTGAGAGGGGAGATCCGGGTCTTGGGGCATGCGGCATATGCATGGGGAAGTGCATGTTCGATAGGTGATGAGAAACAAGAAGATGTACACGAGTTTACAGTCAAACATGGTAGCAATAAGACCGTTGATGCATTAATATCAACAACAATTACAGTCGATTGAATGACCATGTAGATCTTACCATACCAGGGTCATCAAAAGCTACTAAGTGCCTGATAACGTTCATTGGACATAATTCATTGGCGTATTGCAAAATGATTAGACTGCCGAAAGGGAACTGACAAAGACTCATTGGAGATTGACCTCCCACAGGAGGCGTGGCCGGACACCCAAATAGTGCAAATTTGATTTTTGGAGGGATTGAGAAGGATGGCAGAAGCATTGGAGGGGTATAGTTCACGCATTTGTTTTGCGTGCACCGAATTTCCACATGGAAGCCAATCATTATTGCTTGACCATCAGCTCAAGCGACTGGCTGGGGTCACTGCCAAAATTATTACCGAACCTATTTGTCTCATCTTTTATTGCAATGTGCATTTGATTTCCTTCGATTCCGGTTGGAAGAAAACTCATAGTAAGGGTGTTCGTGTCTGAAACATACACTCGCCTCCAAGTGTACAGGGAAAAAATTCCCACTAGGAAGTAGCGAGGCGACTTCGCCCTTGAAGTCGAACCTCGCCAACTTCGAGGGCGATGTCCCTCCCTAATGACATGGGCGCCTCCGATGTCAGAAGCGAAAACTACGACAAAAGTGGACTTCATCTTCGACGGTCCTTGCCATCAAACCAGAAGCAAACCCCTTTGTTACACTGGGGGCTTGAGGTTTCATGTTTTTACTTACCTGAGCACCTGCAAGGCCCCACGGTAGCGGGGCCTGGCAAGTTCCCTATTTATTAACAGTGCACCCATCCAAACTAAACGGTTCAACCAGCTGAACGATGCAATTCAAACGTTTGGGATGGCAAACTATCAAACCCAATCTGGAGACCCCCTCCCCTCCCCAGAACTTAAAGAAAACCCCATAGTTGTACTGCGGGGGTGGGGTTGTAAACATTGGACTACACAAGTTCCAACACTTCGAATTTCTATGATACATCTCCAGAAACACTTCCCGGGTACACTAGACGTATGTTTCGGGGGAGGTCTGTGACTCAGGGTCAGGATCCTCTTATGGAACGAGTTTGGAATGAGGTTATTGAAAATAAACAAGTTGTGTTTCTGAGTGTCCCTCGCCGACTTCAAGGATGATGTCCCTCCCTTCTCGTATTGGTGGTCTCCCTATACCTTGTACGGCATCACCCGGGCCAGAGGTTTGCCTCCCCACAGAGCAGTGAACGAAGGACTTTGAGACACCTCCACCTCGTTACAATAATGACAAGGGATTCAATCGCTGGGCGACCTTGCTTCAAGTGTGCGCCGATTCCGAGGGCGTCTAGCCTTACTACCATAGCCAAAACCACACTCACAACGCTCACCAGGTCCAAACAGCAGCAAGAGCGATGTGCGGTCTTCTTTATACCATGCCGCGGGAGACTAAGGTCGAGTTCTGTCCTTTTCTCGGTGAGACCGGGACCGGGACTAAAGCAGACCCGCGCCAGGGCTGGGAGCTTGCACTAACACTTCTCGCTGCGGAGACCCATGCTACGAGGCAGCCCGACTACGTGAGTTTCACTCCCTCCGTAGGGGTCCCACGCAGCTTGCAGCTGACTACTGAAGGGGCGCGATGTGTCTTTACACGCACCTTGGCATCGGTGGCAGACGCAGATGTGGGCACTTGGCACCATCATGATGGGGGCACACTTGCTCCACGTGTAACTCTTTACAGACTTCGACCATGTGGCTCTTTCTGAGTTGTCAGAGTCACTCCAGCAACTTCCTTTGGCCCATCTCTACTTCGTCTAGGCCACATTGGCTCATGAGGCTGCCATCGCCCATCAGCAGAATCCACTTGTTGCAACAATGACTGCGACTCCTATTACGCCTCTGTCCCAGCTCACCAATCCCACGTCCACTTCCTACTCCTCCTCCTCCTCCTCCTCTTACCCGAGGAGCGGCACTCAAGAAGTTGCAGCAGCCGTACAGGGGAAGAAGGGGAAGAAGCAACATGAGAAGGGATAGTAGCAAGAGCAGCAGTAGCCGGCCCATAGTTGCAATGGACCTTCTATCCACTATTCCAACTTTGGAGGCACTCACCACTTCACGGAGTGTGAGCAACCCCTTGACTTGACTCGGATCATGCATGCACTTCAGGCAGCACACAAGCAGTGGATTTGCACAACTGACACATAGCCGAGGTGCACCGCGACCACGATTGCAGCACACACACATTTGTTCCACCAGGCGTCAGCTATTGGCACTTCGTACCTAAGGAAGGTACGAGTGTGTTGTCACAGCCGAGTGGTCCTGCGACAGCTTTATCTAGCTTCTTCTGTCGCACATGATGATTCTTGTGGTGGAGCTAAGTTGGCTTGCAATGAGCATGCACCTGAGAGTACCGACTGGCTTGACGAGTCACAGATTTGTGATATTCCTTGTAGTGACTTTGTAGTGCTGGGTCCTGTTGCGTTTGTTCGGTCCATTCGAACAGGGTCTGAGCAGCCGTTACCAGTGTAGGGAGTTGGAGTTGTGCGATTCGATGGTCTGTTTGGCCCCTTGTACATTTGTTTTGTGCTCTTTGTCCCCGCTCTTGAGCTCAACCTGCTCTCTATTCGTGCATGCACCAATATAGGTCTCATTGTTGAGCACTTTGCAAACTATGCCACGGTGACTGCTCTTGACACATGTGCCATCGTACTTCGTGCCTTTGTTATTGATGACCTCTATCATGTGTCTCGTTGCATTCTCTCAATTTCTTCTCCTTGTCCCTCTTTTACGCATGTGTTTGTCACTAGTGTTCTCTCCCCTGGGCATAAACGCTTATTATATTGTCGCCTCTGTCATGTGAGCTCTGACATAGTGTTCAAGATCATTTAAACTCAAATGGCCCTCCATCTTGATGCAGCTTCTTTTGGGAAGCCGCCCAAGACTGATCGTCTTTTTTGCACTCACGGCAAGATGAATCATTGCTCTTACCCTGACTCCTCCTCTCCGGCATTGCGTCCACTAGAGCTGGTCCACTCGGACATTCTCGGTCCTCTACCAGTGGAGTTCCTCTATGATCGGGGTCGACATATTCTCACCCTCACGGATGACTTCACTCTGGTGCAGTGTGTATATGGCGTCCGTGACAAGAGTGACACCGCACTGGCAATCCGCCTGTTTCTTGTGATGGTTGGCCGTCTGTCTCGTCACACCCTGTACACGTTCCATTCCTGTTATGGTGGTGATTTCTGAGGCGAGATGGATGCCTACTTTGCTGAGCATGGTATGTTTTGCATGCTTTCCGAAACCTGCTACACCACAGTAGAACGGTGTGTCCAAGTGTCCCAACCGCACCATGGAGGATGCGGTTTGCGCTATGCCGACTAAGTGCGGTCTTCGGAGTCCTTTGCCTTTGAGGGCTTCTTGTACATGACGTGGGTCTAGAACCACTTTCCGCATAGTCCACTTCAAGACCATGTCACGCCGTACAAGTTGTGGTTTAGCCATCATGCTGATCACTGTCTAGCCCGCGTATGGCGGTCCCTCGCCTGTTACACCAAAGACAAGACGAGTCCAAGGTCTCACCTTGCGGGCGCATGTGTACCTTCCTCTGCATCTGCCCGTGATCAAAGGCCTAGCTCTTTTGGGATTCCTCTTGCCATCGCATTATCGAGTCTGGAGATGCTCTCTTCTTTCAGGCTCTCACCTATCGCGACCTGTCCAGCATTCTCTCGCTTGCCGCTGACCACATTCCTACTTGTGTGGCCTCCCGGCAGATGGGGTAGTCTAGTCCTGCGGATGGGTTTGTCCGGGCCTTCTCACCTGTGGTCTGCTCTTCGGCTGCTGAAGATCCGGCCATTGTGGCTGTGGGTCTAGTAGCCTTATCAGTGTCCCCTAGCATACCTGGTCCCATGCAGGTGTCACACCCCATTGGCACAGCTGATTCTTTTCCAGTGTTGGTCCCCCCTGACACACCTGATCTCGTGCGGGTGTCAGACCCCTTGGACACATCTGATTCCGTGCCACTGTCGGTCCCCTCTCGCACACTTGATGTCTCGCCAGTGTCAATGCCTTTTGCCACACCCAATCCTGTGCATGCACCTATCTTACCTGTGGCTATGGACTAACAACCTTCTCCGTAGCCTGAGGTGAGCACCTCTTCATCGGGCTACTCCCTCATGCCTGGTGGTCGTCTATGACCACTGGCCTCTAGGGCTCAATGGTCTACTGAATTAGTGCCTAGACGCTCGACTTGTACTGTTCGGAGTGGCAAGCTTGGTACAAAGGCTGTTGGCCTGAGTGTCTAGGCACACTACATTGAGGTGCATCTGGCATGTCCTGTTGGCCACGAGTTGGTCTCTCCAGAGATCTCGGTTGCTTGCGATGTCACAGCCGACCTTGTCGTGATCAGACTAAGTCTGGAGGCATGTGTCATCGCCACTTGGAGCTCTCCCTCGACGACGCCTAATCCAAGCACGTCGAAGGAAGCACTATCTGCTTATGATGCAGACTTGTGGCGTGCTAATTGTGAGGATGAGCTCATAGAAATCCACGAGCACGGGGTCAAATAGCTTGTCGACCTCCCGCCTGGGCGGAAGGTTGTACAAGTCAATTATGTCTTTCACAAGAAGGTGAAGCCCAATGGCAAACTGGATCATTACAAAGCTTGCTTGATGGCCAAGGGATTCTCGTAAGCTGAGGGTGTAGATTTCACTGACACCTTCGCACCCGTTGACCGCATACCCATCGCTCACGCTGTGTTCGGGGTTGTTGCTCACCACAACTGGGAGCTGCACCAGATGGATATGAACAAGGCGTTCATTCACACCACTTTAGAGGGGGAGCTCTACATGGTTCAGCCAACTTGTTTCAAGGTCAGTGACAAGGTTTGGCACTTGCGCAAGGCCCAGTACGGCCTGAAAACGTCACCCAGGTGCTGGAACTGGGAGATCACACGCACACTCAGACGTGTCGGTTACGTGCAGAGTGACGAGGACCCGTTCTTCTTTCTCAGATGGACAAGTGAGAGCCTAAGTGCCATCCTAGTCTACATAGACAACCATCTGATTACGTCTCCTTCTATGGGAGCCATGAAGGAGGCCAAGGCGGTCCTTAAGCTTGCTAACAAGATGAAGGATCTTGGTCCTGCAGTTATGTTTCTTACAATGGAGATGGTGTGTCATCGTCTGTAGTAGACACTCTTGTTGCATTAGGCACATTATGATATAGCGTTGTGGGGAGGCCGTTTGCTCACCTCCTTGGTGCAGTTCCCAAAGCCTCCATCCCTATCACATGTTACAGTCAACATGCTCGAAAATTGGACGATTCACTTTAGTTGCGGGAGACAGTGGACATGACATTGTTCTTGCGCCTGATTGGCTCTTTGATTTACTTGCCCACTACCAAATGACCCGACATTGTTGTTGCTATAAACCTCCTTGTACATTTTTCACAGTGTCTTTCGGTGAGAGTTCTTCACACGACTGTGTGAGTGGTGCGGTGCGTGGTTTCCACATTGTAACTTAGACTCTGCTTTCCACCGCAGTGTTGTGTTTGAATACCTATGCGAAGAGTTACGACCAAAATAGTAGTGTTGGGTCGGTTCTAGGACAAACTGACATTGACGCGTGCGTCACCTGTCGTTCGCCGCCACAATTATTTGTGTTGTGTACTTATCAGTTGTCATTCCTCTCTGCATTACTCACCTATTGGAGCTAATGAGATTTTACGTGTCTCCCCAGCCTGACCCTTGCTGTTGCTGGCATCTGCTTGCTTGCTAATACACCAACTGACTAGAGAGTGTCGCTACGTTAGCAACACGAATGCTAGGAAGCTTCCTAGCCGTTTCTCACCCCCTACCTCAGAACAAAAAGCCTCATTTACCCCTATCGCGGAACAATGATTCTGATTCGCCCCTGCCTCACAACAATAACCATGATTTACCCCGGCCTCTCAACAATAAGCCTGATGTACCCACGCCTCGCAACAGTAAGCCTGATTCGCCCCTTCTACATGGATGCAAAACTCTAGAGAAATAAAACAAACGACATACCCTTTTTGTTTGTCGAAAGGTAGCATGTCAAAGTTGCATGGATGCGATGTCCACATGTTGGTGTCACATATTTTAGCCCAAAAATCACATCATTGTTAAATGGGTTTTCCATTTTATAGAAGTGGTTTGCAGGGAGTTTGCATGGGGGGTCCAAGACTTGCAATGCATTGAAAGGGAACTGCTGGGGCCTGTTGCTGTGGACAGGCCTAGCAGGTGCCCTCGCGAAGATGAAACCCTAAAACCCCTGGTGTGATAAGGGGTTGGATTTGTCTATGGTTTGTACGTCAAAGATGGGTAACATTTCAAGAAAAATGAAAAAATGAACAAATGAAGAGTTTTCAACTCCCCATTCTTCATGCGCCCTGGATTTTGGCCTACTGGCGTCAGCCGGAATCACCTGCTCTCAAAGAACACCCTCTCCTCACCCCTTGGCCTCTTGCCACCCACTCGATTGCAGCGAGGGCATCGATTGGCAGGCGGATTATTGGGATGATGGGATGCGAGGGGGGGGGGGATTGCCGGCTATTGATAGTGCCAACTAGTATTTCCGTCGCGTGAATCCCACTCCCCCCTCCCTCCACCCCCTCAATGCTATCGCGGCCCTCCATCGTGACGGCCACGATGGAAGGCCTGCTGCACAAGGACAGAGAAGTTCCACCAAGTAGGAAGACGTAACCTGTTCGACTGCGTCCATCTAGGCTCTAGGCCCAGTCGTTGTCGGTGTAGCTTTCAAGGACCACCGAACATTGCCGGCGAAAGCAAAGTCCGTGGTACGGTGTAAAGACCATGTACCGCACCACTCGCACAGTCGTGTGAAGGGCTCTAGCACGTGGAGCCTGCAAAAACTAGACAAGGAGGTTGAAGGCAAATGCGATGTCAGGACGTGTGGTAGTGGCCAGGTACATCAGAGATTCGTTGAGGCAGAGGTACAGGGTCACATCCACTGTCTCCACCAGTTGTGTGGGGTCGTCCACCTTCTGCGCATCAGGCATGAGAGGTGTGGAAGCCGTGAGAAGTGTGCCAACAAGGTCGCTAAAGGGCTCCCCAACAACGCGTGTGTATCTGGCCTCATGCAGTAGTAGAGTCCGACGTGTGCGGTCTCGACGATTTCCATGCCAAGAAACACCGCTGCAGGACCAAGGTCCTTCATCCTTTTGGCAGTCTGGAGGATAGCCTTGCCTTGTTCACGGCCTCCTGTGAAGGAGGCGAGATTAGAAGGAGGCGAGATTAGAAGTTTGTTGACATACACCAGGATGGCGGTGAATTGCTTAGGCGTCCGTCGGATAAAGAGAGAGGGATCTGCCTTGCTCTATATATATCCCTCACGAGTCAGGGTGCTAGTGATCTCTTGGTTCCAACACCGCGGATACTGCTTAAGGCCATACAAGGACTTACGCAAGCGCCAGACCTTGTCATCATCCTCAAAGCCAAGTGGCTGAGCCACGTAAATCTCCTCATCTAGAGAGCCATGGAGGAACACATTGTTCGCATTCATCTGGTCCAGTTCCCAGTCATGCTCGGCCACGACACCAAACACAGCTCGAGCTGAGGTCATGAAGTTGACATGAAGGGGCAAATGTGTCAGTGTAATCAATGCCCTCAATCTAAGAGTAACCCTTGATGACCAAGCGAGCCTTGTGGCGTTCCACTGAGCCATGCGGCTTCACTTTCTTGCGAAAGACCCACTTGACCTGAATACCTTTCCTCCTGGTGGAAGGTCGACTAGCTCGTAAACTCCGTGCTCTCGAATGATACGAAGCTCATCCTCACAGGTAGCGCGCCAAGCATCAGCATCCTGTGATAAGAGAGCTTCCCTCGGTGTGCCCAGGTCAAGGGCCATCGAGGGAGAGCTCTGCGTGGCAAGAGCGCATGCCTCAGTGCTAGATCTGACGACGACAAGGTCGGCTGCTGCATCATAAGCGACGTGCAACTCGCGAGTGATGAGGTCGTGCCCTACAAGACACGCTCGATGTAGCTCTATGTGCTCAGTGCGCATACTCAGCCCTAGGGCCTTTGTGCGGAGATCAACACTCGCGATGCTGCGAGTGGAGCGCCTGGATGCGGGACCAGAGACTCGCTGAGCTTCGGAGTCCAATGGTCGAAGACGACCGCCAGGCTCACGGGAGTAACCCGGGCTTGAGGGGCGCACCTCAGGCTGAGGAATGGACACAATCGCGGCTTGAGAGGGCTGAGGCAAGGGAACTGGTGATGCCGTGAGAGGAGGTGCGGGTGTGGGAAAAACGGGACTCGGTGTGACAATAGGAGTAGGTGAGCCAGGTCCATGCACAGAGGTAGGACTTTCGGCGGACACATGTACGATCACACGAGTACACAAAGGTACAAAATCATGTGTACCTGTGGGGTGCGAGAGGACAGGGGTAGAATCCGTCAGTGCTGGAAAGATCTCCGGACCGACAATGGTGATCACTGGGTCATCAAGAGCCGGAGAAGTGGAGGGAGCTCGAATGGACACATAAGCCTGGTGAGTGGTGCTCGCAGGCGCACACTCCCCCATCCGTCGAGAATCCGCACACGTGGGAACGTGTATGACGGACAGCGACATAATCGATGTCAAATCATGCCAATTGAGGGACACAAAGAAGAGCGCGTTGTGGGACTCAACAAGGCAACAACGAGTAGGGTCCTAGTAACACCATGCCTTGGACCGCGGGGAGATGCCGACGAAGGCACACGAGCGACCCCGCGGTGAGACCTTGGACCCCTGCTGGTCCTTGGTGTACTACACAGAAGCCAAGGATCCCCAAACACGAGCGAGGCGCAAGTTAGAACGGTGACCAAACCAAAGCTCATACGGTGTGACGTGGTCCGGAAGACGACCGTGTAGAAGGCGGTTCCAGCCCCAAGTCATGTAGGCAAGACTTTCAAAAGTGAAGGATTCCAGAAGACCACACTCAAATCGCATAGCGCAAACCGCATCCTCCATGGTGCGGTGCCAACGCTCAGAAACACTGTTATGCTGAGGAGTAGCAGGAGCCGTGACCTGGTGAAAAAATCCCATGCTCGGCGAAGAGCTTGTCCATCTCGCCAAGAAACTTGCCGGCGCAATCCGAGCGGAAGGTGTGCAGCGTGTCGTAGGATTGAAGCTCAGCCATCACTAGCCAGAGGCAAACCGCAAGAGCGGCGTCACTCTTTTGGCGCAGGCTGTAAACCCACCGCATCCGGGTGAAGTCATCAGTCAGGGTCAGAACGTAGCGACCCCGATCGGACAGAGACTCGATAGGTAGGGGACCAAGAAGGTCCAAATGCACTAACTCAAGAGGGTGAAGTGCGCGTGAACGTGAGTCAGGGAGTGCAACAATGCATCTTACCCTGAGCAAAGAAGAGGCAGTCGGTCTTGGGCGGCTTCTCGAAAGAATCCACGTCCAGACGGAGAGCGGGCTGTGGCCGAATGAGCTTTGACACGATGTCGGAGCCTACATGACACATGCGGCGATGAAGCAATCGCTGGTGCTTAGGAGAGAAAAAACTAGTGACAAAAACACAAGCGGAAGAGGAGGGGGAGCAAGGAGCAGAAGTCCGAGAGACACGATACAAGTCATCCAAAACAGAGGCACGAAGAACAACGCTACGAGTGGCAATGAAACTCACAGTTGCGGACTTTACAGTGTACTCCACAAAGAGTCCCATCAGTGTGCAAGCATGTACAGAAAGCAAACTGAGCTCAAGGTCAGGCACAAACAGCACCTCAGAAATATACAGGGGGCCAGATGGACCATTGAAGCATACGACCCCAAGACCCTGGACTCGCAAGGACTGACCAGAGCCTGTGCGGACGGAAGAAACAGACACAACAGGGCCGAGAACAACAAAATCACTACGACGACAAGTCATGTGATGAGTGGCACCTGAGTCAATAATCCAAGTGCCACTGGAATCACGACTTAAGGACGTCACTGTACACCAGGTAATGTAACACTGTGCCTCAGACGAACGCTGGACAGTAGGTGGGGAGGAGCAACAAAGGGCACAAAGGTGAGACTCATGAATCCAATCTGTACATTCAGGCCAATCGTCATCTGACTGTGCCCCCCCACATGAGTCGTGAGCCACAAGAACAGACGAACAGACAGTATGTGAACCACCCGACTGTGAAAACACTTGCTCCTCCCAGAAAGTGAAGCGCCAGAAGGTGTCAGAGCTCGGCGATGGTGCGGTCACGTGGGTCAGGGTCGCCACTCGTCGCCGGTGCTGAGGCAGGAACTACTGCGGTCGTGGTCGCAGTGCGTTTGAAGGATGCGCTGCTTGACGTAGGGGAGGAGGAGGATATGACACAGGATGGAGAAGGAGTCTACATCAGGGGCATCGGTGGTGATGCAATGACTACGGCAACAATGGAGGTCTCCTGATGATCCATGGGTGGATGTCAATTGGAGGAAGAGCGGGTGTGCCCAGGGAAGAAGCTGTAGTGAAGCCAAAAGAGGCTCGAGCACGGCATTGCTGTATCTCGTGAAGATGTCTGTGTGCTCAAGGCAAACCCCGAGCATGATCGTGCGGAGCGCCCACAGCTGTGTACCTCCTCAGGTCCCAAGACGCGTTTAAATGCGCATGGCGCGTTGCCAGTAGTCGGTTGCAGGCTCGGCGGGCCCCTGACAAAGGGAGTGAAAGGCACGGATGTGCGTGGTGTGGGTGGCTTGTGTCCCTACAGCAGGCAAGGACAATGCTAGGTCCCAACCTCCACGTGGATCACCGTCGGTGCCTGTGCCCGCCTCGCTAAGGAAAGAGTGGAAGTGAACAACGGTCTTGCGCGGGGGATGCGAGAAGTCCTCGCATCGCTCTAGCCACTGTCAGCACCTGAGCTCGGTCCGTAGTCTGATACGGACTGTGGTAGTAAGGCCGCAAGCCCTCCGAAGTGGCCCAGACCTGAAAAAGGATCTCCTAGCAGTCAAAGCCGTCCTCGCTGACATACCGTGGGGGCGGCATCTCGAAGTCCTTGGGTTGCCGCTCCGTAGGGAGAGCAACCACAGGCTGGGAAGGACGAGGGATGGGAAAGACGCCGGGAAGAGGGAATTCACTGGGGTGGAGGTCAGGCGACGATTGAAGCTCGGGAAAACGAGATGTGTGTGGGGCCCGAGAGCCCGTCTGAACCTGGCAGAGACGCTCCTGAAGCACGAGAATCTCGCGCTCGGGGGAGTCGCCCTCCATGCCTGGCATGTCTGGATCCTTGTCCGAAGGATCAAGAGGTGGTGGGTCCGCTCTAGCTCCTCTCTCCAGTGCTGGAGCTCACTACTCTGTGGAGAGTGCGACCCCGGCCGCTCCCTCACAAGTCTATCATGGAGTCGTGGAATGTCCTCAAAGTAGGTCGGTGAGTGTGCGTATGGCGTCAGTCTGCTCCCACTGCATGCGAGGCATCTCGTCTTGCTGGCTCCGCAGGTCTTTAATGGCCTGCAAACGTGGGCTCGTGACGCCTGAGGAGGAAGTAGAGGGATCTGTTACCCTTTTTCCCTTTTCGCCGGACGGAGCCATGGCTCCGCTCATTATGGGTTGAGACGTCAACGTGGTTGAATCGCAGAAACAAGACTATTTCTCGAGGAGTTGAAACGTTGGCAAATTGCACCCTCTGACAAAAACTTTCACTGAGGCAAGTGCTGACGTCAGTAGGAAGTTGCTGACGTCAACGTGACATAATGATTTTAGCAAGGAGAATTGCTGACATCAGCCCGCCTTCCCTCCTTGTTTTTGGTAAACCTTTGCCATTGCTGCGCAAGCAGGCGGCTGCTTTGCAGCAGCAGCGAAGAAGTTGAGCGGAAGTAGCTACGCAGCTTTCGCTCAGCTGTTGTTGCTGCTGCGACGTCAACTGCAGCAGCAGACACGTGGCTGCATGCGGGACAGCCGCCTGGCGGCTGCATGCGTGGCCGTGGCAGCAACAGCGCGCTGCTACTGCTGTTCCGTGCTACGGCTGCTGTACGGTGCTGCCGCCGCCACGCGCTACTGCCGCTGCTACTACTGCGTTGCTCCTGCCGCTGCTGCTGCTGCCACTGCTGTTGTACTACTGCTATGCTGCTGCCGTCGCTACTGCTGCTATGCTGCTACCATTGCGTGCTGCTGTTGTGCTGCTAGCGCAGGGCGCTGCTTCTGCGACCGCTTGCAGCTGCCACCGTTGTTGCCGCCCTGCTCTTGCTTCTGATGCAATCTCACTTGGTGATTGTGAACAACGTTGACGGCGATCCGCTGTCGTCGTCGATACGTCCCTGTGGATCTTTTGCAGCGGTGACTCTCACAGCCGCTCCTCAGCTGCGTCTCTGCTGCGCAGCTCGGTGAGAACTGTCTCACAACTCTGATACCATAAGAAGATGCGTGGAAGCTTCCTTGCGACATAGCCGCTGACTGGGCGTCAGTGCCTGGTCAGACTGTGACGACAGTCAAAAGTTGTGCACACAACGGCAAGGGTCTGGCTAGAAGACACAAGGCAAAGTGTGAGAATTCTTCAATAGCATTTGTTGAAAGAAATGACAAATGAAAGGGCAATGGCATAAGTACCTGCCGCAGCGCACGGCGGGTGTCGCACGTGGCAGTGCAAGATCTGTCCTAAGACGGGCCCAAAACCACTGTTTTTGCCGTAACTCTACGCAGACGTATCGGAACGCATCGCCGCCTGATCCTAGAGGTGCAAAATCAAAAGCCGGATGCTTTGACTGGTCACATGTATGCATCCAGAATCAAATGGTGGATACACAATGCAAACACATGCAAATCGGGCCCATAGCCATTCCACCGATAAACCCCTACGTGCTGCAGAAAAAAACTGTAGGAGGTCATGGGTAGCGTCAAGAGCTTTGGAACGATCGTTGATCAGCTCCAGGCTGGTAGTCCGCCACCACATGAAGCACCGGTGCCACGTGGGTCCGCATTAGGGATCTGCACGAGTATGGACTCGACCGAGTGGTCATAGTAAATTGTACAGGTCGACATGAACGTCACAAATCACAACACCGCCATGGAGGGCCGCATGCCCGATTTCACCATGCTCGAGCATCCACATGCATCCGTCTTTGAGCATGGTGAAAACGGGTGGGAAAATGTGGCTTTTTGTTGCGAGAATGGGGATGAAAGGGCCTATTGTTCTGCCCGAGGGGAGAATGGGGTATACTGTTCCGATGGAGGGGCGGCTGGGATTCATACTTCCGACGCAAAGGAGAATGGGGCTTATTCTTCCGACGGGTGGCTATGCTCAGTTCACAGGTGACAAAACAGGGGGGGATGGGTGTTTTCACTCTTTGATTTGAGATTTCCCCGAGCGGTGAAATGGCTGATACATCCGCGCAAGCGTCAACGTAAGCCTGAGATATCCGTGACTTGAATATTAACAACGCCATATCTAAAACGTTGAAAAAACAACGCCATATCCATTTTCATGGTCATGCCCAATCGGCGACTGAAGTCGCTCATCAAGCAAAGCAAGGGGAGTGATGTGTCATCCCCCTTGCTT
>SZWC01005537.1:5147-19366 GCA_023375785.1 Penium margaritaceum
TCTCTCTCTCTCTCTCTCCCCCTCCCTCTCTCTCTCTCTCTCTCTCTCTCTCTCTCTCTGTGGCTATGTGGTAGGTTGCTTTGCTGCCAGCGGGCTGTCCCCCTTGATGCTTGTGCCTGTCACTGTTCGTGAGGCCCCAGATGCCCCCGACTCGACCCGGTGGGAAGATTCAATGCAGGAGGAGCTTGATGCCTATCAGGGCCATGATTTCTTCGAGTTGCACTTCTCAATTTGGTGGCTCATCATCATGCATGTCTGTTCGTGTGGATGCCACACGGATACTTTAGGATGCCTGTGTGTGCCCCTGAATTTCTTCGCTGCTTTGTAGGTGTTTGTGGTGTTTCTGGGTGTTTTGGCTAGTTCTCCGGCACTGTTCCGTTTGGGGTCATGCCACCGTATTTTCTGGCAGCAGTCGCTCATCATTGATTTGGTGAGGTTTGGCTCGACCCCGTGGTGGCCCTTCAGCTCGGTTTGCACTCGCCGTGCGAGTAAGCTGCGCTCAACCCCACGCCTCCCCTTATTGCCACTCACATCACCCAGAACCTTGTACCTTTGACACTCGTGTTTTGAGAGGTAAGCGAGCTACAACCTTTTAGCCATGGCGTGACCTCTCAACCCCTTGTTGTTCCATGCTCCTTACCTCACACAGTTAGATTACTGTCAATTGTGGGGTTCGCTCAAAGCTAGACTCAAGCCACATACCCTCCACCCATTTTTCCACGAGTGGACTATCGGGAAAGAACCGGCAGCATTCTGGCTAGGGGATCACACCCAGGCTAGCTGCATACTTCAAGCAAGCCCCCCGTCTGTCCCCCCACTTCCCCAAGCGTCAATGTAGCCAGGTATGATGTCTCAAGTAACATGAAAGTATAGTCTGCACAATTGGTGCCCTGCTACTCAATAAGCGATCATGCTGAACATATGTGTGGGCAATCCCCGTCCCAAAATGTGGTCTCCTCATGTCGTTGCAAAGGCTGACTCCAAAGCACCGGCAAAGGCCATGTCAGCCACGGTGTCAAGTCACACGTGAGTCACCTCCAGAGGTGATGTTTGTGCAGCAAGCCCAGAGATTATCGTATGTCCAAGACGCACACACCAATAGGGCATGCTAGTAGCACTTTGCAACTCTTACATGGATCACCTTGATTGAATGCACACAACTTCCATGAGCATGCCCGCATGTTCTTCAAGACGATGTGGAATACTTCTGCATGCTTGTCTTGTTTGTGGCTGTGTTTGACTAGCCACCAGCTGTTGATCCTGCTTGGGTAACGCTGCCGGAATTTCCCAGTGGCAGCCACTCTTGGTTTAATCCAAGACATCTGGCTCCACCACAGGGGTGGCGGCGAGTTCACCTCGTGCGTGATGCACCCACAGGTGAGGCTCGCTTCACCGAGCAAGCTCAGGTGCCACCAACCCGCTACCTCACTTCAACCCCTTTCCAAGTTACGTGTGAAAGAGTATTTGTTATTCAAATCCATGGCGTCTCTTGCCCAGTTTCTCCCTCCCACTTTCTCTCACACTAGTTGTCCCTAACTACACCAAACATGCATCATAAGGCCAAGGCCTGAGTTGTAGTTACCAGGCAACTTCCTAGCTAGACAACCATGCCACGTGGGTGGGTGAATGCTAGGAAGCAAGAGATGCCATGGATGCGGTAAACTTGCCTTTGAATCAAGTGTCACACCGAGACAAGAACCAGGTGAGGAGGAGCGAGTGTCTAAGACACCGGTGAGAATGCACCCACACCGAGCAATCGCTCAGATGAGCACGCACAGCCACCCGGGGGTCGAGCCCAACCTCTCGGTATTAACCAAGGACGGCTTCTCACCAATGCATGGCCAATAACCGACAAGGTGCCCCCCTAAGGATGAGCACCCGGGATAACATGCAGCTCCTCCAAAACACTTAGAGGCAAACAAGCATGATGCGAGAACAACATTGAGAATGCACGAACCCTAGCATCTACCGCATCAAAGTGAGATATTCAAACAACGGCCATGCATGTGCCACAGGACACTCCTGGGTAGATCAGCTGCTTCATGGCGCCAGAGCCAACAGTCATATCGCGTTCGTATGATTCCTCCCCAGGTAAGACCATTGTCATTCAATCTGTACATGTGTGTGCCATGGAGAGTGAGACAAGAGGGCATAGAGATGTGAGTGACCAACAAAACTTCAACACTCCCCCATGACCCGCAGGCAAAACAGAGACGGATAAACATCATGCGCCTTCAACCTGGGTCATGGGGACAGATGAGACCAACAGCATGAACGGCACTCTTGAAAACATTACGGCTGAGGGCTTTGGCGAGAAAGTCAGCTCTCTCGGAATGTGTGTCCACCAAAACAACTCGGACAATGCCAACGGAAATGCACTCGCGAACAAAGTGATGCTCCAGATTGATGTGCTTGGTGCGGGAGTGATGCATGCCACGGTTTTCTGCAATGGCATTTGTGCCTTCTGCAATAAGATGCTGAGTATGTGGCTCTCGGTGCAGCAGGGTGACACAACGGATGGGTACACGTTGCAACAGACGACAAAGCCAGACAGCCTCACACGTGCCTGCACCAAGAGCCACATACTCAGCTTCATCAGTGTTGCGATCAACACACCCGTGTTCTCCACTTTTCTACGAGACTGTTGTCCCACCAACCATGAAGATTTATCCTGTTCTAATGCATGCATCAGAATCATGTGCCCAGTCACTGTCAATGAAACCGTCAACCAGCACTGAGGGTTGTACACGGAAGAACAACCCAATGCGAGACATGGACAGTGCATACCGCACTACCCGTAGCGCAGCCTCAAGATGATGCGCACGGGGACACTGAGAGAATTGAGACAGAAAGTTCACAACAAAGGCAGCATCAGCATGCGTGGTGGTAGCAAGATACATTAGGGAGCCAAAGACCATGAGGTAGTCTGTTAGATCAATCATCTCCCCCAGCTTGGATGGTTCCAAGGATTTCAGCAGTGATTGAACGGCTGGAGTCATAGGTGTAGATGCTGTGGGGACGAAAGTAATAAGCGTTCCAAAGTGCTCCCCCAAGCTGCGAACATTTGCAGCTTGGTGAACATGCAGAGTAAAACGTGTGCGATCGTGATCTAGCTCCATACCCAGGAAGACACGGGCTCGACCAAGGTCCTTCATCTTGTATGCTGCCTGAAGAAGGGACTTTTTACCTTTGACAAAGGCGACGTCTGGAGACGCAATGAGGAGATCATCCACATAGACAAGGATGGAAGAAAGTGGTTTGATGGGAGCACTGAGAAACAGGGCGGGATCCACAGTGCTTCTTCGGAAGCCTCCCTTTTCCATGGTTGCTGTGATCTCTTGGTTCCAGCAGCGTGGGGACTATTTTAGGCTATAGAGGGCCTTGCGCAGGCGCCACATTTGACTTTTTCCATCAGAGAAACCAGGTGGCTCCACCATGTAGATTTCCTCGTTAGGTTTTTCATGCACAAAGACATTGTTGACGTCCATCTGTTCTAGTTCCCAATCATGCTGGACAACCAGGCTGAGTAGTGCCCTGGAAGTGGTGTAACGACAAACTGGGACAAATATCTCGTCAAAGTCCACCCCAGAGAACCCTTTTACTGTGAGGCGCACCTTGTACTGTTCAATGGTATTGTCACGGTTCAGCTTGCGGTGGTACACCCATTTGGCTGCACAAGCTTTGTAATTTCGTGGAAGATCCACGAGCTCGTACACGTCATGCTCAGACAGCGTGTCAAGTTCGGCATTCACAGCTTGCTCCCACAGAGGAGAATCAGCCTGCACAGGTAGAGGCTCAGGTGGAATGGGAGAGAGACCAGCGGCAGCAAACCACGAGGCAAAATACCCGGCCACAGACGAGGACAGGGCTGAGAGGAACTCCTATTCAATGAGGGAATAGCCAAGGGCAGTGCTGGGATGCACCATAGAGACCGCCGTGGGCAATGCAGATGTCACAAGTCCAAGAGCACGGAGGACAGGTTCACCAGACACAACCTGATGAGAATGAGACGGAAGTGCCATGAGGCGACCACCGCGTGTGTAGGGTGAGATAGGAGGAACAGAAGGGACACACGTCAATGGTGGTGACGATACCACAGGAAATCCAGAGCGTGGGAACACAGAGGGAGAAGGTACAACAGAAGTGGCAGAGGGTTCAGAGAGAGCCGGAGGCGCAGAGGGAGCGGAGGGTTTCGAGGCGGAGGGTTCAGAGGGGACAGGTGGCTCAGAGGAGACAGAAGGCTAAGAGAAAGCCAAGGGCTCAGGGGCAACAGATGGCTCAAGCTCAGAGGAGGCAGGGGAATCCGAGGGCTCAGAGGAGATAGTGGATTCAGAGGTGGTTGAGGATGTTGATGGACCCACTGAGGGAAGAACAGAGGCTCGGGAGGGAGGAGTGCCACCCCCACCCCGAGAAGGTGGAGGGAGGGACCCGCCCGCAAAGCGGGGGACATCATGTTCAAACAAGTGCTCAAAGACGATCGCATCACGGGACTCAAGGACATGACAGCAAGAAGGATCTCAGAAGCGCCAAGCTTTGGAGAATGGGGAGACACCAAGAAAGATGCACAAATGACCACGGGGAGAAAGCTTACCATCCCGTTGTTCAGCGGGAATCCACACTGAGGCAAGACACCCCCACACACAGCAAAGCGAAGGTCAGCACACCAACCTATCCAGCGCTCAAAGGGCGTGACAGTGTGAGGGAGGGGACCATGAGGGACACGATTTCACACCCACATCATGTAGGACATGGCCTCAAAGGCAAACAAAGGGGAATGACCGGAGGCAGAGATAAAGGAGCATACACTATCGGCAAGTGTGTGGTTCCAACGCTCAGACACATTGTTGTGCTGTGGTGTGTAGGGGATAGAGGACTCAAGAAGAACACCATGCAACTCAAGAAAGCAAGAGGTAGGACCAAAAAATTCATCCCCTCTGTCATTGCCAAAGACACGTAAGGGACGAAGACAGGCGTGCTCAGCCTGAGGAATCCAGGATTCAAGCACATCAGTGATGTCATTTTTGTAACGAAGAGCAAAGATCCACTGGTAGCCAGAGAATTCATCAGTCACACACAGCACGTAGCGACCGAGGCCACCAAGAAAGTCATGAGGCAGAGGGCCCATGACATCAGCATGCACGCGATCAAGAGGATGAGAGGTGGTGGAATCAACAGCTGTGAATGGAGAATGGTGCATCTTGCCACTGGCATAGTCAAGATAGGCGGAGGAGCACGGAGGTGTAGACGTGGCAGGGTCAAGGCCAGTAGCAGGGCGGAGGCGGAGAAGATGCTGAATGGTGGCAGTGTGAATGTGACACAGGCAACAGTGCAGAAGGTCTGCATGTCCAGGAGACAAGGAGGGCGCGACGTGAACAAGGGCAGAGGCAGCGGAAGACGGAGGCAACGTGAGAGGGACACGGAACAGACGGTCGCAGCGTACTCCATGAAGGACAACGTGGCCAGATGAGTGCAGCACAACAGAGGCAATGCCACGGCTGGACGAGAAGTCCATGCCCTGGTTGTCGAGGTTGGTCACGGAGAGCAGGCTAACCTCAAGGTCGGGCACGTATAGCACGTCAAGAAGGTACCAGGACCGACAAAGCGAAGAACACCAACACCATGCACAGGAAGAAGTTGGTCGGAGCCGGTGCGTACAGAGAGAACAAAGCCAACTGGCCCGAGAGACATAAAGGATGAACGACAGGAGGTCATGTGGTGTGTGGCCCCGGAGTCAATGATCAAGAGGCCAGGGGACGAACGAGAGGAGGGCAGACTGAGGCACACAGCGATGGTGCCACGCAAGGAGTGGGAAGAGGTGACACCAAGATGAGTGGAGAATGTGTGAGACTCCCACTCCTCAATCCATGAGCGGTCATCAGGCAAGGCCCCCTGGACATAGCCGGACGCAGCACCACGAAGGGTGGCATCGGAATTAGAGACAAACACCCTAGACTAGCCACTCACACTCTCACCTCCTTATGAGCGAAGGTGGAGGAGCTCTCCCAGGTGGAGCTCAAGAGTGTGCTCCTCGTCACGAAAATCAGAGGAGCGGTCGGAGGAGCGGTCGGAGAAGTGACCACCCTCGCATGTCCGAGGAGGCATGGAGTAGTGGGAAGAGGGAGGACCATAGTAGGAAGGCGCGGATGGAGTAGGAATCCAGTCCCATGGGCTGGCGGGGTGCGCTGAATGCTGGAGAGGAGCATGAGTGGTGGTGATTGTTGTAGCTGGGACTGAAGAAAAATAGGAGGAAGATGCAACAGTCACTGCTACGGTGGCAGATGAGGCAGCGAAACCTGTGTGTGTCCAATGGGCACGCATAGAGGATGCCAGACGCACGTCATTATAAGGGGCCGCACATTTTGGTGCAGAGTGACCAGTGGCGCCGCAATTCGAGCAGGTAACTTTAGCGACAACGATGGTGCCGGAGGAGGCCTTGCCATCGCGGCCACCTCCACGTCCTTTCCCACCACGTCCACCCCCACGTCCTGACCCGCCGCCTCTGCCCCGGGAAGCAGCTTGAGTGGTATGAGCAGCTCTGGGAGAAGGAGGAGATGGAGAAGAGGTGGCGGCTGCAGCCGAAGAGGATGAGGAGGTGGTGACCGGAGCGAGAGTTGCTCGATGCATCCGCTTTTTCCTACAAGTTGCTCCACCAATCGGTGTCACGAGCGGCATTGAACTCATAGAGAGGTCCAATCCCTAGACGACAGTTCTCAGGGACCAGAGCAACAGCAAGGTGCTCAAGCTATGCCTGAGAGACATGAAGGTAGAGGTCACAGAGCTCAGGAATGAGACCAGCAACAATGGACAAGCAAGCAGAGAGAGGACCTGGTGCTGGTTTGCCCTGGTCACGTAGAAGGCGCAAGCTCCGTGCCCAATACTCGTCCGCACTCTCATCCGCCCACATCTGAAGTGCGTTGAACTTTACAGTAAGGGCACTTTGAGCAGCATGATCCGTCACAATTTTACAGCGACAACTGAGGGCGTAAGCACCGACAGGGTCGGCGGTGTGCCACGTGTAGGGCCGGCATTGTACGTACCGATGTCCTTGAGGAGGCCTTTAGGCCCCGCATTGATAAGAGAACATACAGCCTGGAGGGCTGCCTCGGAGGGCTGAGGAACGAACGATGGCTTGGCGGGTGAGTAGTAATCCCACAGCAGCTCGCCCTTGGCCCAAGCGCTGAAGCGTGTCTCCCACGAGGTGAAGGTCAACTTAGATGTGAACTGAGGTGGTGATGTCTCAAAGTCCTTTTGCCTGGCAGGAAGGAGAACTTGAGCAAGAGCAGCTGCGGAGAGAGCAAGGGAAGAGGAGCTAGAAACACCACCACTGGGAGGAGTAGATGAGCCAGGAGATGCAATCTCATCAGCGGGCAGAATAGCAACGAGAGCCGGGACGGCACGCAAGCGCTCTACGAATAGTGCAGCTACTCTGGTGGCCAGCCCGTGCTGAGCTTCATGTCCTCATTGCAGTTTGTCCTCAACCTTGTGGCGAGCTACTTGGGCTTCGCTAAGGGCACCCTATAGGGCCGCTATGGTTTCTTCTGGTCCTAGCATGATGAGAAGTGAAATGCAGGATAGATGGAGAGGAGAGAGAGAGAGAGGAGGAATGCTCACCACACTAGCGACGTGGAAGCAATGCAAAGAGCGGAGGCACCACTGTGGCCGATGATGAGAAGAGAAAGGCCACCCACCCGGTAGCAGCCATTATGAGGCAGAGCAAACCTGTGACCGTGGCGCCTGCAATTGCTACTGATGCTAACGTAACTAGGACACCCGTGGTGATGTTGTGTGTAAGATTCCAAGGAGCGCCATTAGGGGTCAGAACAGCAGTCGCAGTGGATGCACGAATGGAACCGACAGCACTGGCCGTCGCGTCAGCTGCAGTGGATGCTGCAGTGGCCACAGCAGCAGCTACTGCCATCACCTGTGTGGCAATGTTTGCGGCGGAAGCTCCAATCAACGTGAGGGACGTCGCGGCGTGTCCGCAGGCCTCGGCTGTGCAACCCACTGCAGTCTGTGTCAGGACCCTGCAAGCACGGGTCATAGCTGAGAAGGTTGTGGTGGTGCCTACAGCTGCGTCGAGAATGGTGCCGGCCAAGCTGATGGAGTCAGTGTGGAGTGGCAAAACGGGGATCACTCCAGGCACCTCACGTGCCGTGGAAGGCTTGGCCGAGTCTGCTGTGTTAGGAGCATGATTGGAGGCAGAGGCGGGAGTGGATGACTGAGTTTCCCTGGGCGGTTGCATACTTGAGGGACGAGGTGGTGACGGTGGCAAGTCGTCTGCCGTGTAGACTTGTCTGTCAATCTCAAGCTCTTGTTCCTCCGCTTCACGTTCTGCCCATGCCGCAATGTCTTCACGCCACTATGAGCTGTCAAGCATGCAAAACCAAAGCGGCGGGGCGTCGTCACGAGCGAGGGCTCGACAAAGACTTGCGGGTCCTACAACTCAAGCTTGGCGTAGCGGGCAGTTGTTTGTGGTAAGTCCAATCCTTCGTGCAGATGGCAGCGGGGAGCACTGACCGAGTGCCACTTGGGCGGCTGCGACAGAGAGAGGCAGTGCCCAAGAACGATGGAGTAGAGTTATAGCGGCGCTGAGTCTTGTGAGGCAGTGGAAGGAGTAGCAGAGGGCTACTGTGTCGGAAGGCGAAAGAGGTGCCCGAACGGAGAAGCAGTGCGGTTGCTTCGTGACCACACAGAATGGGGTGCACCACAGGTTCAGAGATGGTGCAGGGTCAGAAGAACGGCGGTGGCAACAAGACTGGCGTTTGGTGGCGGGAGGCAAAGCAGCAGAGGGCTACGGCGTCGGGCGGCAAAAGAATTGCCCGAATGACAAAACAGTGAGGGTTGCTTCGTTGCCACGCAGAACGCGGTGCACCACGGGTGCAGAGAGGGCGTGGGGTCAGCCGAACGGCGCGGGCGATGAGAGCGGGTGTGACCTGCGCCGATGCTGGCCTGCCAGAGACGTGGAAGCAGAGGGAAACTACGAGTGGTGGTGCTGATGGCTCGACAGAGAGTCGGCTCGCGGCAAAAATACAGCAGGCCCGTCGCGGCGGGAAAGGTACTGTTCGGCAGGTGATTCATGGATCCAGGGTGATTCATGGATCCAGGGTGATTCATGGATGACTGAGGCGAGGAGCAGGGTCGTACCCCCATTGCTATGATACCAGTAGTTACCAGGCAGCTTCCTAGCTAGACAACAATGCCACGTGGGTGGGTGAAATCTAGGAAGCAATAGACGCCATGGATGCGGTAAAATTTCCTTTCAATCAAGTGTCACACCGAGACAAGAACCAGGTGAGGGGGAGCGAGAGTGTAAGGTACAAGTGAGCACACACCCACACCGAGAAATCGCTCGGATGAGCACGCACCGCCACCCGTGGGTCGAGCCCAACCTCTCGGTATTAACCGAGGGCGGCTTCTCACCAATGCATGGCCAACGACCGACAAGGTGACGGTCCCTAAGGATCAGCACCCGGATAACATGCAGCTCCCCCGAAACACTCAGAGGTAAACAAGCATGATGCAGGGATCGACAGTGAAAATGAACGAACCCTAGCATCTATCGCATCAAAGTGAGATAGTGAAATAATGGCCATGCATGTGCCACAGGGCACTCCTGGGTAGATCCGCTGCTTCATGGCGCTAGAGCCAGCAGTCATGTCGCGTTCGTATGATGTTCGCCTCCCTAGGTGAGACCATTTTCATTCAATATGTATATGTGTGTGCCATGGAGAGTGAGACAAGAGGGCATAGATATGTGAGTGGCCAACAAAACTTCAACACGAGTCACCGAGAAATTTCTCCGAGGCTGAATCAACTTCATAGAGGTTCTTGCAAGTTTTAGACCCATGACGATTAGGAGTGTGTAGGAGTTGTGGACAATGTTTGGGGGCAACCCAAGTGAGAATGGCCACCAGTCGTACGGTCCCAGCCACATTAATGAGCCACATGGATATGGACAGTTACCAGGGGGGTTGTCATGCTTCCAAATGATTCCAGTCATCCATCTGTTGAAGTTCGTCAGCCACTCACAACTCTATGCCCTCTTGCCTCTCACATCCTGCACACATTCTGTACAGATTAAATGACAATGGTCCCACCTGGGGAGACGCCCAACATGCCCATTCTGATTGAAGCTGGCGGCGTTCCAAGCTGCTGCTGCTGCTGGACCCAGGAATCACCTTGAACACAAATGAGACCATTGCATGATTTCATGGTTGTTCTATGACCCTCTATGATGCGGTAGATGCTAGGGTCGTACACTCTCACTGTCGTGCCCTGCATCAGTTTATTTCGCTTTGCATGTGATGGGGGAGCTGCTTATTACCCGGGTGCTGATCCTTAGGGGGCCACCGTGCCGGTCCTGACCGTGCATCGGTGAGTAACCGCCCTCGGTTATTCTGAGAGGTCGGGCTCGACCCCCGGGTGGCGGCACTTGCTCACCCGAGCTCGACGCTCGTGGTGAGTGAGTGCTCACCGGTACATGTCTCGCTCGCTCCCCGTGCCTTTTCTTGTCTTGGTTGAGTGTGAGACTTTGCAAGCAAGTTAGCGCATCCATGGCACGTCCTGCCTGTTGTTGTTTGCTGCGTTCTCTCGCCTCACCTCACGTGGACTGGGTAGCCTACGTAACTTCCTAGCAACTACTGGTATCAGAGCGCGTGAGTTTCCTCTCTCACCTTTCCGTGATCCTGGTCCGTGAAGCCCTCGGCCACCTTCTCCCATGGCCCGTGCATCACCTCAGCTGTCCTCGCGGCAGCTCCGCGTCTCCACTTCGCGCCAACTCGCAGCAGCCATCTAAGCTGCTTCACTTCACCACCCTCGAAATCTCACGGCGGGTGGTCATCTCCCCGGGGCCCCGCGGGCTCACTCCCGCTCGTTCGCGTGTACGCACGGGCTCTCCTTGCTGGAGTATGTGCTGTCAGTGGCCGGAGTCTCTTCCGGTCATCACACTGTGTCCTACCGTCTCTTCTAGGCGCTCTTGGCTGCCCTCACGGTCGTCCGTGGTGCTCAGGCGCGTCTCCCGCCTCCCTTCAGCGCCTTGAGCTGTCGGAGTCTCCGCTGGCCCTCGCATCTCTCTCGACTGCCTCATTCCTCTTCGCAACCACTCTTGGCTGCCCCTGAGGTCTTCCGTGGTGTTCGTACGCACCGTCTGCCTTCTCCTTGCTCTCGGCTGTGTCTTGTTGCACCCGGCTGCGCCCGTGTGCCCGTCACCCCCTCTCTCCACTCTCTCCTCGCAGCATACTGTCTCAGGTGTCCGCGGCGTTCGGACATTTCTCTCGGTCGGCAGCTCCCTCAATATCTCACTGCATTGCCCTAGGGACACCCGAGGGTGTTCGTTACCTGTGGCTCCTCCTCCTTGCCGTCTGTTGATACGTGGTACTCTTGGCTGTACCCAGATTCTCTTCTGCCTTCAGCTGCGTCTCCAGCTGTAGCAGCCATCCTGGATACCCGTCCACTTGACAGAACCCCTGACGAGGAGCTCAACTCTCCTCGGACTGCCGCACGCGACGCTGACGACGGGTGGGAGGACCCTAGGGACTACGACCCTCGTACGCCTCCAGACAACGACACGCCCCTCTGGTTTCGCATGCTCAACTCCAACTACTGGCAAGGGGATCTAGAGAGGGCAGCAGCTGCACAAGAGGAGGAGATTAATAGACAGGTTTATACGGCAGACAATCTGCCACCGTCACCTCCTCGTCCTCCAACCATGCAACCCGCAGCCGGCACTCCACCCATCACGTCTGCATCTACCTCCAACGCCACAACCAGTCCGTTCCCCGCTACTGCCACATCTGCTGAACCACCTCCAATTCCAGAGGTTCCAGGTGTCATCCCTGTACTTCCAGTGCACACGGACTCCATCGGCCTAGCAGGTGCCGTGCTTGACGCAGTAGCAGGGGCCGCAGCAACCTTTGCTGCAACTGCTCGTACCTGTAGGGCACCCACTCAGACTGCTGTAGGTCATGCGTCTGAAGCCTACACTCAAGCAGCTGCCTCTCTCACGCTACTTGCAGCAGCCGTAGCAAACATCGCCACCCAGATCACAGCAGCAGCAGCCTCTGTCGCAACCGCAGCCTCATCCGCTGCTGACGCCACTGCAGCCGCCGTCGGGTCCATCTGCGCCTCCACCACAGCAGCTGTTCTGACCCCCACAGGTGCTCCACGAGAGCTGACTCTGCGCTTCACCACAGGGGTTCTCGTGGCTTTTGCATCGACGGCAGTGGCGGGAGCCACTGTCACAGGCCTTCTGTGCCTGACAGTAGCGGTTGCAGGGTGGGTGGCAGTACTCTTCTCCTCAGCAGCAGCCGTGGTGGCTCCTTTCTTCACTCTGCTGCACCGTCACCAGATCGGTGAGACCATCTCTCACCCTGTATGCCATACCTCTCTTCGTCTCCCCTCTCATTCTTGATAGCATCCCTGCCCAAGTCTTCTCACATTCTCACCATGCCTGGACCAGATGACAAGCTCGAGGCCCTCCAGGCCGCTCTTAGTGAAGCACAAGCTGAGCACCGCAAGGCACAAGATGAGCTTGATCGTGAGCGGGATGCACAGCATGAGTTAGCCACAAAAGTAGCTGCATTAGTTCTTGAGCGTCTTCGCTCTGTTCCAGCATTTACAACAGCCCTTCCTGCTGATCAGTCAGGGTCTGCAAACTCATCAACATCACTTGCTGGTGGCGTTGCTAACGCCTCCTCCCCATCTATCACAGCTGCAACCGCCTGTGCTCGTGCTCTCCCACCAGTGCGACAGAAGGATTTTGAAACACCCCCACCGCAATTCACCTCCAAGCTCACCTTCACATCCTGGGAGACGCGCTTCAGTGCGTGGGCTCAGGGTGAGTTGCTGTGGGAGTACTACTCACCCGCCAAACCATCCTTTGTGCCGCAGCCTGCAGAGGCTGCACGTGCTGTGCGAGCCCTCATCAACGCGGGTCCCGAACACCTTCTAGATGACATTGGTACGTACAATGCAGAGCCCATGAGGGGTACTACTGCCAACCCAGTTGGTGCCTATGCACTCATCTGCCGTCGCAAAATTGTCACTCAACATGTCACCCAAAGTGCACTCACTGTTCAATTCAACACGTTGCAGATGCGGGCAGACGAGAAAGCAGATGAATACTGGGCACGCAGCCTTCGTTTGCTGCGTGACCTGGGCAAGGCTGCACCAGGTTCTCTCTCCGCATGTCTGTCCATTGTCGCTGGCCTCATCCCTGAGCTGTCTGACCTGTACCTCCATGTCTCCCAGGCAGAGCTTGAGCGCCTTGCGTCTGCACCAGTCCCTGTTGATTCCCCACCAGGAATCGGTCCCCTCTTTGACTTCACTGTTGCACGTCTCACTGACTGGTGGAACGCTCTCCAGAACAAGCGGCTGCATCGCGCCGCAATTGCAGCCGTCACTACCTCCTCATCCTCTGCCTCCACTGCAGCATTCTCCACCGTCTCCTCCCTTCCAGCCGTAGCTCACTCAATACAAGCTCCCCACCGCGGTGGGAGCCATGGCTCTCACCCCGGCCGTGGTGGTGGTCGCGGGGGCAGAGGGCGTGGAGGCGGACGTGGCGGCAAGGGCTCTAATTCCCCTGTCCCTAATGTCACCTGTTGGAACTGCAGTGCCACCGGCCACTCAGCTCCTAAGTGTCCTGCTCCACGCGATGATGCACGCCTCGCCTCTTCCATGCATGCTCATTGGGCCCGCACCGGTATCGCTGCCTCCTCTGCTGCTGCCTCCATGACAGCCTCGTCATCCTCATCCTCCTCATCTGCCTCTGCCTCTGCCTTGATTACCACACTGGCTCCTCCTCAGCCAACGCAGCCTGCCCCTAATCCTTGGGGTTGGGTGCCACCACCATCCGGCCCTCCCCACTACGGGCCCCCATCCTCCCACTACTCTGTCCCTCACTGGGCCCGTGACGATGGCCATCACTACGACCGCTCATCTGACCGCTTCTCCGAGCGCTCCTCTGATCGTCGCGACGAGGAGCGCACTCTTGAGCGTCGCTTGGCCGAGCTTCTCCACCTACGCTCTCAGGGAGGTGAGAGTATGAGTGGCCAGTCTCGTGTCTCCGTTTGTGAGTCGGATGTCTCTCTCCGTGGTTCTGCCTCTGGTGGTGTGCAAGGGGAATTACCTGATGATCGTGAATGGATTGAGCACTGGCAGTCTCACACGTTACCCACACGTCTTGGACAGTCCGCCTCTCTCCTTGCCCGTGGTACTGTGGC
>SZWC01005537.1:19377-41164 GCA_023375785.1 Penium margaritaceum
GCGACGAGGAGCGCACTCTTGAGCGTCGCTTGGCCGAGCTTCTCCACCTACGCTCTCAGGGAGGTGAGAGTATGAGTGGCCAGTCTCGTGTCTCCGTTTGTGAGTCGGATGTCTCTCTCCGTGGTTCTGCCTCTGGTGGTGTGCAAGGGGAATTACCTGATGATCGTGAATGGATTGAGCACTGGCAGTCTCACACGTTACCCACACGTCTTGGACAGTCCGCCTCTCCCCTTGCCCGTGGTACTGTGGCTGTCTGTTTAGTCCTTCCCTCTACTCGTGCCTCACCTGGCCTCTGGATCATTGATTATGGGGCCACGCATCACATGACGTCTTGTTGTTCCTCCTTCGTGTCCCTTGGACCTGTTCAGTCAGTGCGTTCTGTCCGCACTGGTTCCGGTCAACTCCTCCCGGTTCAGGGCATTGGTGTCGTTCGTTTCGTTGGTCCTGGCGGCACTGTTTATCTCCCTGATGTCGTGTACGTTCCTGACCTTGAATTCAGTCTGCTCTCTGTGACCACCCTTGACGATCAGGGCATGGACTTCTCGTCCAGCTGCGGTCTTGCCTCCATCTCCCTTCGCTCCTCTGGTCGTGTCGTTCTCCGTGGTGTGCGCTGTGATCGCCTGTTCCGTGTCCCTCTCACATTGCCCTCGCCTTCCGCTGCCTCTGGCCTTGTTCATGTCGCTCCCTCTCTGTCCCCTGATCATGCTGATCTCCTGCATCGTCGCCTCTGTCACATTCACACTGCCGCCATCCAGCGCCTTCTTCGTCTTCCACCTGCACACGGCCTTGACCCTGCCACGTTCTCTCCACCCTGCACATCCACCTGTCTTGACTGTGCTAATGGCAAAATATACCGCTCCCCTTTCTCCACCTCTGAATCCACTACTTCGCACCCACTTGATCTGGTACATGCTGATGTCATGGGCCCACTGCCCCAAGACTTCCTTGGTGGCATTGGATGCTATGTTTTGTGCCTCACTGATGACTACTCCCGCTACCGCTGGGTCTTTGCTCTCCGGCACAAAAGCAACGTCACTGACGTCCTTGAGTCCTGGCTCCCACAGGCCGAACGGGCTTGTCTGCGGTCTTTGCGCGTCTTTCGTAGTGACCGTGGCGGTGAATTCTTTGGTCCCACGTCCCGCTTTCTTGAGTCTCACGGTGTGCGTCTTGAATCCTCTGTCCCTTACACACCTCAGCAGAATGGTGTGTCCGAACGCTGGAATCGCACCCTTGCTGATGGGGTTTGTTCTCTGCTCTCTGCTTCAGTTCAGTCTCCTCTCTTCGCCTTTGAGGCTATGTCCTACATGACCTGGGTCTGGAACAGAATTCCGCATGGACCCCTTCCCCATACAGTCACCCCCTTTGAGCGCTAGACTGGTCGCCGGGCGGATCTCCGTCTTGCACGCGTGTGGGGGTGCCTTGCCTCAGTCTCGGTTCCCACCGACCAACGTGATGGCAATTTATCCCCTCGTGGTCGATTGTGTATCTTCCTTGGTGTCATTCCCTTCTCCAAAGCTTGGCGCTTCTGGGATCCTTCCCGCTGCCGTGTGATTGAGTCTCGTGATGCCCTCTTCTTTGAACACCTGTTTGAGCGTGACTCCCCACGCTTTGGCAGGTCTCTCACTCCGCCCGTTCGGGGTGGGGGTGGTCTTCTGCCCTCTGGGCCTCCTGTTCCCTCCTCAGGGCGTCCTTTTGTCCCTGCGGTCTCATCCCCGTCTGATCAGATTCCTCTGTTGTCTGCCTCTCCAGTGGCCTCAGTCCCCTCCACGGCTCCATTGGCCTCAACCAGCCCATCTCCTGGCTCTCCCATCGATGTCTCTCCTGTAGCGTCGTCCTCCTCTTCTCCTCTTGTCCCCATCTCACCGCCGTCCCCTGTCGTCTCCGCACCAGCTCCTGCCTCGTCCTCTTCGCCTGCATCACCTCGTCCCGTTGCGCCCTCCTCCTCTGTGTCCATTCCACCGGTCTCACCCTACATGCGCGGTGGGCGGCTCCGGGCCCTCCCCTCGCAGTCGCATCCTATTGTCTCTGGTGACCCTGGTCTTTATGCCCTTGGTCTCACCACCTCTCGCCTGTCTACAACAGTGTCTGTCATGCACCCCAGCACTGCTCTTGGCTACTCCCTGGTTGAGCAGGAATTTCACTCTGCTCTCTCGTCATCTGTCGCTGGATATGTTGTCTCGTGCTTTGCTGCCGCCGGCCTCTCTCCTCTCCCGCATGAACCTGTGACAGTACAAGCAGCACGTGCAGCCACTGACTCCTCTCAATGGGAACAGGCCATGCAGGCTGAACTCGACGCACTGTCAGAGCACAGTGCATATGAGTTAGTAGACCTGCCTCCAAGCCGTAAAGCCGTTGCAGCCAAGTGGGTGTATCGACGCAAGCTCAACCCAGACAACACTGTGGATCGGTATAAGGCACGTCTCACTGCAAAGGGGTTCTCCGAGATTCCAGGTGTGGACTTTGACGAGACATTTGTACCTGTCGGTCGCTACACCACTGCCAAGGCACTGCTCAGTCTAGTTGTCCAGCATGACTGGGAGCTGGAGCAAATGGACATCAACAATGCATTTTTGCATGGCAAGTTGGATGAGGAAATCTACATGGTACAGCCACCAGGATTCTCAGATGGCACAAACCGTGTGTGGCGGCTGCGCAAGGCCCTCTATGGGCTCAAGCAGTCTCCTCGCTGCTGGAATCAGGAGATCATGGCAACACTCGAAAAGGGAGGCTTCAGAAGAAGTCCAGTGGACCCTGCTCTGTTTCTCAGCCCTCCGTCACAGCCACTGGTTGCCATCCTGGTGTATGTTGATGATCTTCTCATTGCATCTCCCAGTACCTCTGCAGTCATTGCTGCTAAATCTCTGCTCCAAGCAGCTTACAAAATGAAGGATTTGGGGCCGGCTCTTGTCTTCTTGGACATGGAGCTCGAGCGGGACCGTGCACGCCACACTCTCCACGTGCACCAGGCTGCGTATATCCGCAGCCTGGGGGAGCGCTTCAGTCCACTCCTCACTACCATTCCCACCGCCTCTACGCCCATGACTCCAGCTGGATAGACACTGCTGAAATCATTGGACCTCTCAAAGCTGGGGAAGACAGTTGATGTGACTGACTATCTCAGAGTCATAGGGTCACTGATGTACCTCGCCACCACCACTCGTGCTGACGTGGCCTTTGCGGTCAACTTCCTCTCCCAATTCTCTCAGTGCCCACGTGAACGACACTTAGAGGCTGCCTTGCGAATTGTTCGCTATGCTCTTGCCACACCACGTGTCGGCCTCTTCTTTCGTTCTCAGCCTTCTCTCGTGGTTGATGGCTTCACTGACAGCAACTGGACGCACGACACTGATGTACGTAGCCGTACAGGGTACATCTTCCTGATTGGTGGCACAAGAGTTTCCTGGAAGAGTGGAAAGCAAGGGTGTGTAGCTCGCATCACTGTTGAGGCTGAATATGTCGCTCTTGGTGCAGGAACGTGTGAAGCTGTCTGGCTGTGCCGTCTGCTCCAACATTTGCTAGTTCCCATCCATTGCATCACTCAGCCCTATGACAATCAGAGCACCAAAGCCATTGCTGAAAACAGTGGCATGCATCACTCACGCACCAAGCACATCAATGTGGAGCATCACCTTGTTCGTGAGTGCATTGCTGCTGGCATTGTCCAAATCGCATGGGTGGATACCAGGTCGTAGAGAGCTGACTTTCTCACCAAGGCTCTCAGCCGAAACGTCTTCAAAGGTGCCGTTCACTCTGTGGGTCTCATCAGTCCTCATGATCCAGGATGACTATCAGTGTTCTTTCTCTCTCTCGTCATCTCTTTGTGATTCTCTTATGCGTGTGTGGAGTGCTTGTCTGTGGGTCATGGGGGAGTGTTGAAGTTCGTCGGCCACTCACAATTCTATGCCCTCTTGCCTCTCACATCCTGCACACATTCTCTACAGATTAAATGACAATGGTCCCACCTGGGGAGACGCCCAACATGCCCATTCTGATTGAAGCTGGCGGCGTTCCAAGCTGCTGCTGCTGCTGGATCCAGGAATCACCTTGAACACAAATGAGACCATTGCATGATTTCATGGTTGTTCTATGACCCTCTGTGATGCGGTAGATGCTAGGGCCGTACACTCTCACTGATGTGCCCTGCATCAGTTTATCTCGCTTTGCATTTGATGGGGGAGCTGCTTATTACCCGGGTGCTAATCCTTAGGGGGCCACCGTGCCGTTCCTGACCGTGCATCGGTGAGTAGCCGCCCTCGGTTATTCCGAGAGGTCGGGCTCGACCCCCGGGTGGCGGAACTTGCTCACCCGAGCTCGACGCTCGTGGTGAGTGAGTGCTCACCGGTACATGTCTCGCTCGCTCCCCCTGCCTTTTCTTGTCTTGGTTGAGTGTGAGACTTTGCAAGCAAGTTACCGCATCCATGGCGCGTCCTGCCTGTTGTTGTTTGCTGCGTTCTCTCGCCTCACCTCACGTTGACTGGGTAGCCTACACAACTTCGTAGCAACTACACCATCACTGCTAAACTTACGGAAGGACTTGTAGACTTCTGTCAACACGTCAGGTCCCTACTCTTCACCATGAAGTTTCAACTGTTGGTTTTTGCGCATCTCTCATTTGTGCTCTGTTGTGTCCTCCCGGCTTGTATACATCGGCATGCAGATGACTAACGACGAGACGCGACGCTGATGGAGTGTCATCCGGTGGAGCCGACGCACGCTGAGGTCTACTCGCAGTTCGCTGGAGCCTCCTTTCTCCGGCGACGTGCTCAGCTCCATCGGCAGGCCTCCTCGGCGGTCGTGCTGCCGGCGGTCACTGCCACCGCAGTTGTTGTCTGCATGCGTCCAGCGCGTCCTATCGCGTCTGCATCGTCATGCTCTGCCTAGGGTCCTTGTTGTATGCTGTATGGCCCTGTTAGGCATCATGGACCACCGTAGGCACTGCCCGGGTTCGGGCAGCCATAACTCTTTGCTACTATTTTTCTAGCTGATTCTGACCGCACGACTGCGTTCGCAGCGTCGGTATTATGGTGTGGTCCAGTTTTCAGGCAAAACGGACGACGCCCGGGTTTTGGGCTGTCGGGCGTCTGGCAGGGCTCACCGAGAAAACCCTGCCTGCCAGAAAATAGGTCCATAGCTATTTTCTGATTGGCTGGTTAGCTGAGTAACAACTTCTACACTAGTGGGGGGGCTAGAACTTGGAGGGGTCTCCCATTGTTGCTCATCCTTCATTCCTAACCAGTTACTTTCAGTTTTCAGCTGCCTTCTGGCGCTAACTCTGGCGCACGCGTTTTTTAGTAACAAACCCAGAGCTTCCAGACTCTAGAGCAGCAGACTGAGGGGGCAGCTGACTTAAGCAACGAGCATGGAAGACTCTAGAGCAGCAGACTGAGGGGGCAGCTGACTTAAGCAACGAGCGTGGAAGCCCGCTCGCTGCATCAAGAACGCTGCTGCCCCAACCTGCTGCCTAGGTTTTCTAGCTTGGTATCAGAGCCAGAGCGTAGCAGCAGCAGAAGAAGACTGGCGAACAGGTGCCAGACAACGCCGGCGGACCCCCATACGCGCCAGTGCAGGGGAAATGCTGCCGGATTTTTTCGGCAGCATTGACCCGCCTGGTGGCTGCGTCAGATTTTTTCCCACGGCCACTGGGCGTGGGGAAATGCTGCCGAAATTTTTTCGGCAGCACTGACCCCCACGCGTGACGCGAGGAGGTGAGCGGCAGGCGGCGTCCGACATCTGCGGGCGACGACGCAAGCGACAACGTCACCCAGGTGCAGTGACTGGCACCACTGTCAGCTGCAGGCAATGGCAGCGAGCACCCGCAACAGCAGCCAGCAGCAGCTGCGTGCACCAGCAGCAACAGGCAAAAGCAGCAGCTCGCAGCAGCCCGTAGTAGCAGCAACTCGCAGCAGCAGCAGCAGCGCGCAGCAGCAGCCTACAGCAGCAGCCCGCAGCGGCAGCAAGCAGCAGCCGCAGCACGCAGCAGCTGCAGCAACGTGTAGTAGCAATAGCGAGCTGCAGCAGCTGTTGCAGCGAGCTGCAGCAGCTGTTGCAGCGAGCTGCAGCAGCAGCCAGATGCAGCAACAGCAGCAGCAAGCAGTAGCTGGCAGCTGCCAGCCACGGCTGCTGCTGCTCGCTACTCGCAGCGAGCGAGCAGCGAGCAGCAGCTCGCTGCTGCCTGCGAGCAGGAGCTGACTGCTGCCAAGCGAGCAGCAGCCCACTGCTCCCAGCAGACAGCGGGCTGTTGCACGCTGTGAAAAGGAAAAAAAACAAAAACAAAAAAAGGGAAACAAAAATATCCCCCACCCCTGCAGCTCGCTACAGCAGCCCGCAGCAACAGCGAGCAGCTGTTGCAGCACGTAGTAGCAGCAGCAAAGAGCTGCAGCAGCCACAGCAGCCGCAGCAGCTCGCAGCAATAGCAGCTGTAGCTGCAACTGCAGCAGCAACAGCAACAGCAGCAACAGCTGTAGTAGTAGCAGCAGCAGCAGCAGCAAACAGTAACAGCAGCAGCAGAAGTAGCAGCAACAGCACTAGCAGTAGCAACAACAGCAGCAGCAGCAGCGGCTGCAGCAGCATCAGCAGCAACAGCAGCAGCGACGGCCCCAACAACCGCCGCTGCTGATGTCAGCACCCCTCTGCTGACGTCACTACTGACGTCACTGCTGACGTCATCAACAAAAAAAGGGGGGGAAGAAAGGAAAGGGGGAAGACCAAAGGGGTGGGTAGAATCCCCACCGCCCCAAGCTACTACTGACATCAGCAACACAAAGACAAAAAAAAAACACAAGGGACACTAAATCATGGCTGGAAGTCCCGGTGAGGAGGGGTCCTCCTCTGTTGTGGGGACCCCTACCCCTCCTTTCTTGTAGCGACTACAGCAGCAGTAGCAGCAGCAGCACCTGCCGCCGCTGCAGCAGCAGCAGCCGACGCCTCCGCAGCAGCAGCAGCCGCCGCCGTCGCAGCAGCAGGAGCAGCCCCCGCCGCCACGACAACAGCAGCCGCCGCCACCGCAGCAGCAGCAGCCGAAGCAACAGAAGCAGCAGCAGCAGCAGCAGTAGCAGCCGCCGCCGCCTCAACAACAGCAGCCACCGTCGCTGCAATAGCAGCAGCCATCGCTACTGCAGCAGCGGCAGCCGAAGCAGCAGCAGCAGCAGCAGCAGTCTAGTGGTGGCGTTGGCGGCAACCCTGGCCCCCTCGTTGCTCTTCAGCAACAGCTCGCCGCCTTGATGCAGCAGCTTGCAGTGCTACAGCTAGTCGCCTCCCAGATCACCACCAGTGTGCTGTCGTCGTTCATCCCTCTAGGACACGCTAGCCCCGCTGTGTCCGCTGCCACGTACTACCTGGCACAGCAGCAGACTCAGCGCCAACGGCAGACAGTGACCTCCGTCCTTGGTCCCACTCTGGGTGCCGACCGCAGGCAGAAGGACTTTGAGACGCCGCCGCCGCCGCTTCAGGCCGGCGAGCAGTTCCGGAGCTGGGAGCTCAGCTTCTGGATCTGGGTGCAGGGTGGGGGTCTGTGGGCCTACTACACCCTCCCTTATGACTCCACCCAGGCCGATCAGCTGTATGATGTTCGTCGCGCCGTTCGTGCCCTTGTCCCAGTCGCCCCTCCAGCTTCCCGCCTTGCCCTAGAGCCCTTCCTCGGTGACTTCACCGCTGGCGACGTCCCAGACCCTGCAGCCGCATCGCACGTCCTCACCAGGCCCCATCGCCTGTCCAGCGACGCTGAGATCAGCCGTCTGCTCCGGGAGTTCAACTCCCTGCACATGGGGGAGACCGAGACGGTCACTGCCTACTAGCAGTGGGCGGAGGGAATCATCCGTCGACTCGGCAAATCTGCTCCGCCCCCTCTGTCCGCACTCCTCACCATCAAGCACGGCGCCACCAGCGCGTACGCAGATGTCTTCGTTCACTACCCTCAGGACGTCCTCTCCACCATGGAGGCCCAGGGCACCCTCATGCCCTGGGAATATGAGCTCTTCCTCCACATTGAGGAAGCTCGCCAGGAGTCCCAACTCCATCGCACGGAGGCCCTTGCATCCCCTGTCGTCGCCTCCCCTGCCGTTGCCTCCGTGGCCGTCGCCTCCCCCGTCGCAGCTACCTCATCGTCTTCGGGGAAGAAGAAGAAAAGCCAGAACAAGAAAGGCAAGGGTCCATTGCAACAGCAGCAGCAGCAGTCATCGACCGGGTCCAGCGGTGGTGGCTCGGTCTGCCACAACTGTGGCCAGCCCAGGCACGGGTGGTACACGTACCCTCTCCCGACGGACGAGGCGCGCGTCATCGCCACCATGCGCCGCCAGTGGGAGCGCCGCCTCGCCTCCGCCGCCGTCGCTGCTGCTGGCCCTGACACTCCAACCTCGTCCAACAGCTCTGCCACTCCGACAGCTCCGCCTGTCCCGCACACACCCGCGCCGCAGCACTACTACCTGCAGCAGTACTACCCACAGCCGTCGGCACCTCTGCTTCCTTCGCCGGCTCAGCCCTCCCACTACCCGAGGTCCGGCGCCGTCACTCCGCACTCCGTCTACACTCCTGGGCCGTCCTCCCGTGAGCGTCAGCTGGAGGAGTTCATTGCGCTCCAGCTTGGCCTGCCTCGCCCTCCTCCCCAGGGAAGTGCGAGTTGCGTCACCTCCTGCCCTCCGGCCCATCCCTGTATGACTGAGACTGAGTTGCGGTCGTGTCCCGTTTCCTCGTCTGTCTCGTCGTCTCCCGTGGTCTCCTCCACCCCACTCCTTGACGACATTGCGTGGCTTGACGATTGGCAGTCTCGTTTCGCGCCTCCTTCCACCGCGTCCGCGTCCCTCGCTTGCTGCCATGTGACCNACTACCCGGGCTCCGGCGCCGTCACTCCGCACTCCGTCTACACTCCTGGGCCGTCCTCCCGTGAGCGTCAGCTGGAGCAGTTCATCGCGCTCCAGCTTGGCCTGCCTCGCCCTCCTCCCCAGGGAAGTGCGAGTTGCGTCACCTCCTGCCCTCCGGCCCATCCCTGTATGACTGAGACTGAGTTGCGGTCGTGTCCCGTTTCCTCGTCTGTCTCGTCGTCTCCCGTGGTCTCCTCCACCCCACTCCTTAACGACATTGCGTGGCTTGACGATTGGCAGTCTCGTTTCGCGCCTCCTTCCACCGCGTCCGCGTCCCTCGCTTGCTGCCATGTGACCGTGAGCGATCTGGCGACCCCTGTCCAGGACCCTGCTGAGACCTGGATCATTGACTCCGGGGCCACGCATCACATGACGGCCTTTCGTGAGGCCTTCAGCATGCTCGGTCCTGTCGGCGATGTCTCCGGTGTCCGGACGGGTTCCGGACAGCTGTTGCCTGTCCGTGGTGTTGGCGTCGTTCGTTTTTGTGGTCCTGTCCGTGACGTCTTTCTGACCGATGTTCTCTTCGTCCCTGGTTTCGAGCTCAACCTCCTGTCCGTGACTGCCCTTGACCGCATGAGCATGGACGTTGTGCACTCGCGTGGTGTCGGCACTGTGTCGTTGCGTCCGTCTGGTCTTGTCGTACTGCACACCACCGCCCGTGGCAACTTGTGGCACGTTCCTCGCCACTCCTCTTCCCCTCCCGTCTTCCTTCCGTGCGTCTGCCCCTCTCGACCTTGTCCACTCGGACGTCATGGGCCGTCTCCCCACCGAGTCCGTCGGTGAGCATGGCCGCTATGTCCTCACCCTTACGGATGACTATTCTCGCTACCGTTGGGACTTGTGCCTTTGACAGAAAAGCGATGTCGCCCGAACCATTCAGGACTGGCTTGTCCTCGCGGAGCGCGAGTGTGGCCGCCCTCTTCGCCGCTTTCGCTCCGATCGTGGTGGCGAGTACTTGGGTGAGGCCACGACCTTTCTCGCCTCCCGCAGGATCCACCATGAGACGTCTGCGCCCTACACACCCACCCAGAACGGCGTCTCCGAGCGGTGGAACCGTACCATGGCCGACACCGTTCGCATCATGCGGGTCGAGTCCGGTCTCTCCGATGGCTTCTATTTTGAAGCCATGGCCTAGATGACCTGGGTCTGGAACCGGGTTCCCCACGATCCCCTTCCCCGCCAGTCCACGCCATACCAGCACTGGTGCGGTCGGCGCGCTGACCTCCACCCGGCTCGCGTCTGGGGCTGCGTGGCCATTGTGTGGCTGCCCGCCCCACAGCAGGACGGCAAGCTCGCCCCCCGCGGACGCCCCTGCACCTTCCTTGGTGTGTCTCGTCAGTCTAAGGCCTGGCGCTTCCGGGACCCATCCTGACACTACATCGTCGAGTCCCGCGATGCCCTCTTCTTTGAGGACCTGTTTTCCTGCGACCTCATCCGCTCCAGCTCGTCCGTGTCCCTCCCGTCGCGTGGGGGAGTGGTGAGTCCGTCCTCCGTCCTATCGCTTCCGGGTGACACATCACTCCGTCCCTCTGAGCCGGTAGCCCCTGTCGCGTCCTCCGCCCCCCCCGGGCCAACAGTCCCAGCCGCGTCCGCTGGGCCCTCCGAGCCAGCTACCCCCGTCGCGTCTGCTGGCCCCTCCGGACCAGCTGCCCCAGTCGCGTCCGCTGGCCCCTCTGGGCCCGCGGCTCCTGTCGCGTCCGCCGGCCCCTCCGAGCCAGCTGCCCCCGTCGCGTCTGCTGGCCCCTCCGGACCAGCTGCCCCAGTCGCGTCCGCTGGCCCCTCTGGGCCCGCAGCTCCTGTCGCGTCCGCTGGCCCCTCCAAACCAGCTGCCCCAGTCACGTCCGCTCGCCCCTCCGGGCCGGCAGCCCCAGTCGCGTCCGCTGGCCCCTCCGGCCCAGCAGCCCCTGTCACGTCCGCTAGCCCCTCCGGGCCAGCAGCGCCAGTCGCGTCTGCTGGCTCCTCCGGGCCAACTGGCCCCTCTGGGCCAGCAGTGCCTGTCGTGTCTGCTGGCTCCTCCGGGCCGACAGCCCCAGTCGCGTCCGCGAGCTCCTCCAGGCCAGTAGCCCCGTCCGCCTCCGTCGGCTGGTCGGACTCAGGGCCATCTTCTGTCCGACCGCGCTACACACATGGCCCAGGGGGTAGCCTTCGACCTCGACCGACAGTGAGCGCGCAGATCGTCGCACCGCGTCCCGTGGCGCCTCGACCCCCTGTGGCTCCACGTGTCTCCTCCTCTCCCACGGTCGTGAGTGCGGACCCTGGCACAAAGACTCTCGGCCTGACCACTTCCGCCATCATCGCAGACCTTCACCCGGGCTCTGCACTGGGCTACGCCATGCTTCATCACGAGCATCGGCATGCTGTTGTGGCTGCACTTGCCCGCATCCCACCTGGGGCTCGCGATGCACACGCCCTCTCAGTCCGGTCCACAGCGCGCCCAGAGGACCCAGCCACCCTACGCGAGGCTCGAGCCTCCCCTGAGGCCGCACATTGGGATGCTGCCTGCGCCGAGGAGCTCGATGCAATCTGGCAGCACCACGTGTATGACCTCGTCGACCTCCCTCCAGGTCGGAAGGCCATTGGTGTCAAGTGGGTCTTTCGGTGTAAGTGGAAGCCTGACGGATCCTTGGACAAGTACAAGGCCCGCCTCACAGCAAAGGGGTTTGCTCAGGTCCCTGGGGTCGATTACGACCAGATCTTCGCCCCAGTCGGTCGGTTCTCCACTAGCCGGGCAGTCTTCAGCCTGGTTGCCCAGCACGGGTGGGAGCAGCATCAGATGGACGTGAGCAACGCGTTCCTCCATGGCTCACTGGAGGGTGAGGAGCTCTACATGACGCAGCCCCCAGGCTTCGACGACGGCACTGGGAGAGTTTGGCGGCTGCGAAAGGCCCTCTATGGCCTGAAGCAGTCGCCTTGGTGCTGGAACCAGGAGATTAGCAGCACGCTTCTCCGTGGCGGCCTCCAGCGCAGCACCGCTGACCCCGTACTGTTCGTCAGCTCGCGAGGTCAGACCTTCGCCGCGGTTCTGGTCTACGTCGACGATCTCCTCATTGTGTCGCCAGACACGGCCACCATCCAGCGTGTTAAGGACTTCCTGCACGCCGCCTACCAGATGAAGGATCTCGGGTCTGCCCGAGTCTTCCTGGGCATGGAGCTCGAGCATGATCGCTCCCAAGGCATCCTGCACATCCACCAAGCTGCCTATGTGCAGAACCTGTCCACTCGCTTCACCGAGGACCTGCCCCTCGTGCCTAGCGCATCTTCACCCATGTCACCCGATGGCCAGGTGAAGCTGAAGAGTCATGACCCAGCTGTTGTGGGGGAGCCAGTTGATGTGACCACGTATCTGCGGGTCATCGGGTCACTGATGTTCCTGGCGACGACGACGCGTCCAGACATCGCATTCGCCGTCAACCTCCTGGCCCAATTCTCTCAGGAGCCGCGTCACCTCCACTTCGAGGTTGCGATCCGAGTGTTGCGCTATGTCGTCTCGACCCCTCGGCGAGGTCTCATGTTCCGCCGTCAGCCGTCCGTCGTCGCAGTGGGCTACACCAAAAGTGACTGGATTGGCAGTCCAGACGGTAAGAGTCGCACGGGCTGGATCTTTCTGGTCGGCGGTACAGCTGTGTCCTGGCGCAGTGGCAAGCAAGGGTGCATTGCACGTAGCACTGCTGAGGCTGAGTACGTGGCCCTTGGCTCAGGCGCATGTGAGAGTGTGTGGTTGCGTCGTTTCTTGTCCGAGTTGCGTCAGTCTGTCGCATCCATCACCTTGCATTGTGACAATGAGAGTGCCATGGCCATCGCCGACAATGACGGTGTGCATCACACACGCACAAAGCACATCAATGTTGAGTATCACTATGTGTGTTCGTTGTTGCATGACGGCAGCATCAGCATCGTATGGGTTGAGACAGCACGGCAGCTGGCTGACTTCCTGACCAAGGCACTGAAGCGGGACTCGTTCAAGAAGGCTGTGAGTTCAGTTGCCGTGCGTCCGTGAGTTGCCCTCTTTGTCTCTGCCTGCGTCTCTGCGTACCTTGGGGGAGTCTAGATGTTGACCGTTTCTCTGCCCGCCCATGTACACTACGCCTGTGAGTCATGGGGGAGTGTTGGTTTTTGCGCATCTCTCATTTGTGCTCTGTTGTGTCCTCCCGGCTTGTGTACAACGGCGTGCAGATGACTGACGGCGAGACGCGACGCTGATGGAGTGTCATCTAGTGGAGCCAACACACGCTGAGGTCTACTCGCAGTTCGCTAGAGCCTCCTCTCTCCGGCGACATGCTCAGCTCCATCGGTAGGTAGCCAAGAGTACTATGCTAGTAAGCAAGTGAGTGGCAAGCAACCAAACACGCCATGGATCGGGGAAAGCTCAATTAGTTGAGACACAGGTTAGGGAGTAACAAGTGAGCGAGGTGGTGAGAGCCAGTTGACCGGGCCACCCACGCGAGGCACTCGTCGTGGGGCCCGGCCGCCACCCAGGGATCGAACCCGACCCTGGAGCAAGCGAGCTCCAGGCGGTTTCTCACACGCTGGCACAAACCGGGCGTGTGGTCCCGAGGGATCAGCAACCCGGTTCACCACTCTAGGAGCATGCAAGTATTCAATGAACTAACAGGCATGCAATCCTACAAGTTGTATTCCCCATTTTGGCACGTGAAGTTATTACTAAACTAAGGCTTGTGACAAGGCTGGTGCTGAAGCCACCACTTGGTAGCTTGATGGAGGCACCTCCACTGTGCACTTCATGCTGCACCACAGTCTTGCACCAGTGAGCCTTAGTCCAGTTCAATCACCTGCAGTAGTGAGGTGTGTGCATGAATGGAGACAAGAGGGCACTTGCGTGTGTTTGTGACGATAACCAACACTCCCCCATGACCCACAGACGAACAGGCCACACACACACAGAACATAGAACGAGGAGAACATCACAGGATTCACATCAACCAGCGGCATCACGAGAGCGCAGCAAGCCAACAGCATGCACGGCCGCCTTGAACATTCCACTGCTGAGCGCTTTGGTGAGAAAGTCTGCACGCTGTTGACGAGTGTCGACCCAGACAACCTGGACTTCCCCAGCGGCAATGCGCTCACGTACAAAGTGATGCCCAATGTTGATGTGCTTAGTGCGAGAGTGATGCATGCCATCGTGCTCAGCAATCGCCTTCGCACTCTGGTTGTCACAGCGCAGGGTGATGCAATGAATGGGAACACGCAACTGCTGCAACAGGCGGGACAGCCAAACACTCTCACACGTACCTACACCCAGTGCCACACACTCTGCTTCACTGGAGCTTCTGGCAACACAACCCTGCTTCCCACTCTTCCAAGAGACAGCAGTCCCTCCGACGAGGAAGATGTAACCAGTGCGGCTGCGGGCATCTGTGTCATGTGCCCAGTCGCTGTCTGTGTAGCCGTCAACGACTACTGAGGGCTGAGCACGGTAGCAAAGACCTACACGTGCAGTGGACAACGCGTAGCAGATGACGCGCAATGCGGCCTCGAGATGCTTCTGTCGAGGCTACTGGGAGAACTGGGCAAGGAAATTGACCGTGAAGGCCACGTCCGCCCTAGTGGTGGTGGGGAGATACATGAGGGAGCCGACAACACTGAGGTAATCGGTGACGTCGACAGGCTCCCCCAGCTGTGCTGAGTCCAGTGACTTCAGCAGACGCTGACCTGCTGGAGTCATCGGTGTGGACGTGGTGGGGATGTCTGCAAGCAAAGGGGCAAAACGCTCCCCTAGTGTGCGTATGTACACAGTATGCTGCACATGCAGGGTGCGACGCTGACGATCACGCTCAAGCTCCATCCCCAAAAACACCCGTGCAGGACCTAGATCCTTCATCTTGTATGCAGACTGTAGCAGGTCTTTCACTGACTGGACAGCTGCCGGGCTGGGTGAGGCGATGAGCAGGTCATCAACGTAGACCAACACCGCCACAAACGGCTCTGAGGGGGCGCTCAAGAAGAGCGCTGGATCAATCGTGCTGCGACGGTAACCTCCCCGCTCGAGAGTCGAGGAGATCTCCATGTTCCAACACCGTGGCGACTGCTTGAGCCCATAGAGGGCTTTGCGCAGTCGCCAGACCTTGCTCGTGCCATCGGTGAAGCCTGGGGGCCGTACCGTGTAGATCTCTTCATCGAGCTTCCCGTGCAGGAAGGCGTTGTTGACATCCATCTGCTCCAGTTCCCAGTCGTGCTGGGCAACGAGACTCAAAAGTGCTCGAGCAGTGGTATATCTCCTGACCGGTGCGAAGGTCTCATCAAAGTCAACGCCGGGGATCTGAGAGAACCCCTTTGCTGTGAGGCGTGCCTTGTACCGGTCGACTGTTCCATCGCGCTTCAGCTTACGCCGAAGAACCCATCGGGCAGAGACTGCCTTGCGACCTGCAGGCAGATCCACTAGCTCAAAGACTCCATGGTCTTGGAGGGATGTGAGCTCCTCCTGCATGGCCTTCTCCCAGAGGGCAGCGTCTGCCGCCTCACGAGCCTGCCGGACAGTGGTGGGCTCAGGAGGGAGAGTGGGAAGGCCAGCGGCCGCAAAGCATGTGGCGACATAACCGGCGACAGAAGACTCAAGAGCACTATGGAACTCGTGGGCTACAAGAGCATAGCCAACTGCAGAGTTTGGGTGGACAACGCTCACAGACAGGCCCAGTGCATCGAGGCCGGTGGGGCGCGCTGAGGGACCAGCTGTGGAGGATGAGGCTCTGGAGCGGGTGACTCGTTGAGAGGCAGTGGACGAGCCTGCCAGGAAAGACTCAGTAGCCGCCCTAGAAGAGGAGCACTGTGAGGGCTGAGAGGACTGAGAGGGAGGAAGAGCATGAAGTCTCCCCCTACGAGTATAAGGTTCAGGACAGGGGAGCCGAGCCTGAGGCGCGTCGCCTGCGGCGGTGTCAAGCACCGGAGAAACTGTAGGGCCAGGAGATGAGGTGGGAGTAGAGTGGGCAGTGGACTATGCGGGAGTGGGCGCCAAGTGTGAGGACTCGGGACTGGCGGTGGACGGTGAAGACACAGGGCTGTCGGCTGAGGACAGGGGCGACCCGGACTCCGGGGAGGGCATTGAGGCCCCCGACTCAGAAGAAACTGAGTCCTCGTCACTGTCCGAGGGAGTGACAACAGGGGACGCTGTGTGAGAGGGAGACGTGGACGCACGGAGATCGGAGGCTGGAATAGACGCACCCCCCCCAAGCCGACGAAGCGAGGAAAGAGAGGATGGAGGAGGGACATGGGACAAGTCACGGGGAAAGACATCCTCAAAGAAGAGGGCGTCACGCGACTCGATGACGCGGGAATGGTCGGGGTCCCAGAATCGCCACGCCTTAGACATGGCAGAGACACCAAGGAACGTGCAGAGGCGAGCACGAGGGCTCAGTTTGCCATCACGAAAGTCCTCTGGCAACCAGACAGCAGCCACACAGCCCCAGACACGAGCCAGACGGAGGTCAGCACGGCGACCGTACCAGCGCTCAAAGGGAGTGACGTGACGAGGAAGGGGACCGTGTGGGACACGGTTCCACACCCAGGTCATGTAGCACATAGCCTCGAAGGAGAAGACGGGAGAGAGAGAGGACTCACTGAGAGTACGAACTCCATCAGCGAGGGTGCGGTTCCAGCGTTCAGAGACACCATTCCGCTGGGGTGTGTAGGGGGCCGAGGGCTCCATACACACCCCTCGAGAAGTGAGAAAGCGAGCGGTGGGACCCATGAACTCGCCCCCACGGTCACAGCGAAAGACTTTGAGCCGGCGACCACAGGCCAGTTCAGCTTGTGGTAGCCAGGACTCAAGTGTGGGACATACGTCACTCTTTTGCCGAAGGGCAAAAACCCAGCGCATGCGAAAAAAATCGTCTGTGAGACAGAGGACATAACGACCGACACCCCCAAGGGCGTCATGGGCAAGAGGTCCCATGACGTCAGCGTGCAGGAGATCAAGTGGGTGAGACGTGCGAGACTCAGACGTGGAGAATGGGGAGCGGTGCATTTTCCCTTGAGCACAGTCGAGACAGTCAGTGGGGCAGGGTGCAGAGAACGTGTCGGCATCAAGGCCATGAGCAGGCATGTCCCGAAGCAGACTTTCAATGGCGGCAGTGTGAATGTGACAGAGACGACGATGAAGCAATTGCGCATGTGCAGGAGTAAGGGAACGAGCCGAACAAGAGCAGTCGTGGAGGGATGGGGTGCAAACGAGGGCACGCGGAACAAGCGGTCACAGCGAGTGCCACGCAGTAAGACACGACCAGTAGTGCGATGCATAACAGAGGCAATACCCCGACTGGATGAGAAGTCCATGCCCTGGTCGTCGAGTGTCGTAACAGACAGCAGACTGAGCTCAAGAGCGGGCACATAGAGAACGTCAGGGAGGAAGAGCTCCCCCCCAGGGCCAACGAAACGGACGACACCGACACCCTGGACGGGGAGAAGGTGGCCAGAGCCAGTGCATACAAAGCGAACAGAGCCAACAGGACCCAGCGACACAAACGATGAACGACAGGAAGTCATGTGGTGGGTGGCCCCTGAATCAAGAATCCAGAAGCCACCCGTCACACGGACAGACCCAGGGTCACGACTCACAGCGGCAATGGCAGAAGGAGGAAAGAGGCGCTGACCACAAGCGGCAAGACAACGAGGGAGACTGTACGACTGCCACTCCTCAATCCACGGAACGTCAACTGGGGAACACCCCTGAACATGACCGGTGGGGGGTCCACGAAGAGACGAGTCAACAGCACACGCAAGGCCCTCCTCAACCGAACGTACACTCTCACCTCCCTGATCACGGAGGTGACGCTGGTGAACGGCGTGAGAGAGCGCAGAGTCCAGCTGGCGGTCGTCCTCAGGTGGTCCGGTGATGAGTGCGGTAGAGGAGGGTAGCTGGGGACCAGGGGTGGAGGAAGCCCACGTTGGAGGTGAGTAGAAGCCAGAGGGAGGCCCGAAGTAGACAGGGCCCCCAAACCCCGGGGGCCAACCCCAAGGTGCGGATGGAAGAGGTGAAGAGAGGGCAGTGCTGTAGGCAGCAGCAGTAGACAATGGGAAAGAAGCATGTGCAGAGCCACGACTGGACCCCGCGGAGGTGGAGGAGCAGGCAGAGCCGCCACCAGACCCTGAAGAGCGTGCCCAGTGAGCACGCATGGCGGAGGCCAGGCGTGCATCATCTGGTGGTGCAGTGCACTTGGGCGCCGCATGACCAGCGGCGCCGCAGTTCCAGCAAGTGACAGTGCTGGAAGAGGAGGAGGGGGATGCCGCGCTATCAGAACCGCGACCTTTGCCACCCTTCCCCTGCCCGCCACCACCAGAGCCACCCCCTCGGCCTTTATCTTTGCCACCCCCGCCACCACGCCCGCCCCCTTGGGAAGCAAGAGATGTGGCTGTAGTAACAGAGGTGGAGATGGAGGACGAGCTAGAGGCTGGGGAGGTGGAGGAGGAAGGTAGTGCGGTGGCTGCTGCTGCAACGGCTGCGCGGTGAATGCTTTTGTTCTGCAAGGAGCTCCACCAGTCAGTAAGACGTTGGGAGGTGAACTCCCATAAGGCCCCAATTCCAGGGGGTGCGTCGGCGGGAACAGGAATCGCCGCCAGACGCTCCAGCTCTATGGCTTTCACTTCGCGAAAGATGTCGCTGAGCTCCGGGATGAGGCCGTTGAAGATGGAGAGAACAGAAGGGAGTTGGCCTGGGGCGGCCTTGCCGAGGTCACGCAGCAGTCGCAGACTGCGAGCCCAATAGGCGTCAGTAGTCTTGTCAGCATGCATGGAGAGCGTGTTGAACTGGACGGTGAGGACGCTCTGTGCTGCATGTCCAGTGACTGTCGTGCGCCGCTTGATCAGGGCATAAGCCCCAACCGGGTCAGCGGGGGTGCGGCGTGCAGTGTCAGCATTGTAGGATCCAATCTCATCAGTGAGATCGTCTGGTCCGGCGCGAATGAGGGCACGGACCGCTCGTGCCGACTCAGAATCGACTGGCACAAAAGGTGGAACAGCTGAGGGGTTTGGTGTATGGTAGTATTCCCAGAGCTGTTCCCCTTGTGCCCAGGCACTGAAATGAACCTCCCAAGAGTGAAAAGTAAGATTGGAGGTGAAGTGGGGTGGAGTGGAATCAAAGTCAGGCTTGCGTTGTACTGATGGAGCAAGGGCTTTGGCCGCAGCAGCGCCAGCGGCTGCAGCGACTGCAAGTGGATCAGAGGAAGATGGGCCAGCGGCAGTGGAAGCGGAAGCGGGAGACGTGGAGAACGCTGCAGCAATGCTAGCGGACTGAGTGCTACGCAATGTGGGCTGCAGACGATTCAAAACCAAGTCAGCAATGTGATCGGCGAATGTTTCTTGGTCAGCCTGCTCAGCCCGCAATTTTTCCTCAGCAACGCGCTGAGCACTGAGAGCTGCCTGCAGCGCAGTGCGCTCACGCTTAAGCTCAGCTTGCAGTGCTGTGTATTGGTCATCGTCAACTGGCATTGTGCCAGTGGCGTGACCCTGCCGAGGAAAATTTCGGCAGAGTTTCCCTTGCCCCAGTGGGCATGGCAATGTAAGATGTCGGTGTTGGAGGTGCGCTGCAAGGCAACAACCTGAACGCACGAACATGCCGATATTGGAAAGGCAGAGAGAGTGAGAGAACAAGAGAAGCCAAGCTCACCACGCACGGCGGTGCAGAGAGAACAGTGGTGGCAGTGCCGCAGCAACTGAGGAGGCGACGACTGCGACAAAAGCTGATGCGGTGACAACGAAGCAGGCTACGCCTGTCAGGGCTGCACCTGACAGAGTGGAGATGACTGTAGCGGTCAAGACCAACAGTTGTATGTGCCGAGTGACTGACGGTGATGAGGAGGGTAGAGAGGATGCCTGTGTTGTGGAGGCGTTGGCGGAGTCAACTGCACTGGAGAGTGCTGTGGCTGCTGCGGTTGCGGCGGATGCAACTGCGTTTGCTGCTGCAGCAATCTGAGTAGCTACGTTGACAGCAGCTGCTGCCAAAGGTCCCTGGTCAACCGCTGCAGTGTATGTGTCAATGGCTCGACCAGCAGCAGTGCTGGCTGGTGCTCGTGCGGCACGTGCAGTGGCTGCAAAGGTAGTGGCAACGGCAGCGCTGGATGCAAGGGTAGCCTGCAGAGATGCAAGAACATCAGGAGACGAGATGGGCGAGGACTCTGCAGCTGTTGCGGCGCAAAGCGGAGCGGATGCCTCTGATGCTGCTGCTGCAGAAGGTGGAGCTGCACCACGGGGAACAGCACGGCGGTGTTGCTGGCGTGTCCTATGGGCAATGGGTGGGCTTACCAGAGAGTGACGAGGTCGGTGGTCCGGTTGTGGTGCTGTTGCCGGTTGGTTCAGCGACGTTGGAGAGTCGTCGTCGGCCGACTGGCAATGAGTCGCGTAGTCCTTTGCGTCCGTCCACGCGTAGTGATCAGCGGGATCGTAGTCTTCACCGGGGTGATACCCTGGACTGCTGCGACGCACCCTCGACCACACTTCTCTCTCCGCCCGCTCCTCGTAGTACGCGAGCTCCTCGTCAGTGCGTACACGGTCCCGAGCTGCCGTGGATGACGGAGGGGCGGGCTCGATCTCAGGCGGAGACGCCAGCGTTCTGAATGCTAGGCTGCCTCAGTGCAGCCCGAGGTAATTGAGAGTGTGCTGGGGTCAGGCCTGGCTGCAGAGTTGGAGCTGTTGCTGAGATGAGCACACCAGGCCGAGGCTACACACAGCGTTGAGGTGCACCGGATGTGGCCTAAGCCTCCGTCGTGCGTATGGAGGCGTGCACGGCGGAGGGGTGATGCTGCAGAGATGGTGGCCCGAGAGCGGGCCGAGTAGGCATCACCACGAGGCGGTGATGTCACAAGCAGATTGCTTGAAGCTAAGGGAGCGTCCCAGTGAGTGACGGGTGCGACGTTAGCGGTGGCACAGAGTGGAAGCTGCTTAGTCTGCCACGGTCATGAGGGGTACGGTCGAGGCCGAGAGTGTGCCCCGTGAGTCACAGTTGCAAAGCCAGCAGCTGCACAGAGCGGCAGCTGCTGCTGCTGCCTAGGCTGCCACGGTCTCGTGCTGTGGCTTGCACGGGATCACACGCAACTTAGCTGTGACTCGAAGGAGGTTCACTAGTCGATGCTAGCGGCTGCACAGAAGGGTGGCTGCTGCTGCTGCCTAGGCTGCCACGGTATCGTGCTGCGGCTTGCACGGAATCACCCGCGACCTAGCTGTGGCTCGAAGAAGGTTCATGAGTGCGATGCTAGCGGCTGCACAGAATGGCTGCTGCTGCTGCTGCTTAAGCTGTCACGGCCTCGTGCTGTGACTTGTGCGGGATCACCCGTCGCTTAGCAGTGGCACGCGTGAGTCTCATGAGGTCCCAGGACTGTCGCGGCGGGAGGGGCAGCCCTCCTGCTCTGATACCAGTAGGTAGCCAAGAGTACTATGCTAGTAAGCAAGTGAGTGGCAAGCAACCAAACACGCCATGGATCGGGGAAAGCTCAAGTAGTTGAGACACAGGTTAGGGAGTAACAAGTGAGCGAGGTGGTGAGAGCCAGTTGACCGGGCCACCCACGCGAGGCACTCGTCGTGGGGCCCGGCCGCCACCCAGGGATCGAACCCGACCCTGGAGCGAGCGAGCTCCAGGCGGTTTCTCACACGCCGGCACAAACCGGGCGTGTGGTCCCGAGGGATCAGCAACCCGGTTCACCACTCTAGGAGCATGCAAGTATTCAATCAACTAACAGGCATGCAATCCTACAAATTGTATCCCCCATTTTGGCACGTGAAGTTATTACTAAACTAAGGCTTGTGACAAGGCTGGTGCTGAAGCCACCACTTGGTAGCTTGATGGAGGCACCACCACTGTGCACGTCATGCTGCGTCACAGTCTTGCACCAGGGAGCCTTAGTCCAGTTCAATCACCTGCAGTGGTGAGGTGTGTGCATGCATGGAGACAAGAGGGCACTTGCGTGTGTTTGTGACAATAACCAACA